>LPNX011013534.1:258782-369759 GCA_001517045.1 Pseudotsuga menziesii | reverse complement strand
TGGAACTAGGGTTTAGTGAGCAATCATGCAAGTTAGGAGAGGGAAATAGAAACACATGATCACCAATACTTGCATGCACCAACTAGGCTTTCATGAACACCAATTTTCATGCTCCAACTAGTGTTGACAAGGTATGAGATGGAACTAGGGTTTAGTGAGCAATTTGCAAGTTAGGAGAGGGAACTAGAAACACATGCCCATGTGCAAATCAGAAACCAACTAGGCTTTCATGAACCCCACTTTGCATGCTATCACTAGGGTTGACAAATAATGAGATGGAACTAGGGTTTACTTCAACCAATTTAGGGTTTGTAGGGTATGATGTATGTTAGTATGGTATGATGTTAGTATCATAGGGTATTGTAGGGTATGATATGGTATATATTACACATGCATGCATGAATTAGTGTTATGGTATATTGTTAGTATGTTATGTTATGGTATGTTATTGTATGTTAGTATGGTATGATGTTAGTGTCATAGGGTAATGTAGGGTATGTTATTGTGTGTTAGTATGGTATGATGTTAGTATCATAGGGTATTGTAGGGTATGATATGGTATATTACACATGCATGCATGACTTAGTATTATGATGTTAGTGTATGGTATATTAAATGGTATGGTATGTTAGTATGGTATGATGTTAGTATGTTATGTTATGGTATGTTATTGTATGTTAGTATGGTATGATGTTAGTGTCATAGGGTATTGTAGGGTATGTTATTGTATGTTAGAATGGTATGATGTTAGTATCATAGGGTATTGTAGGGTATGATATGGTATATATTACATATCCATGCATGACATAGTGTTATGATTGTTAGTGTATGTAATTTAGTTAGTGTATGATACGGTTATGATGTTAAAAAGTTGATGATAGCCATAATGTTAAAAAGTTGATGAGTCGTAAATTCTTCCTTTAAGCTATTGGAAATTAATAAGTTAGCACACATGTGAACCACATATATCATTATATCACATAGGTGAACCACACATATCATGTTCCAAGATCAAGTCAACCATATATGTATAAATTTGAACCTTGATTTATATTATATATGTATAGAAATAATGTTACAAAAATTGTCATGCCACATGGCCATAATACAAAATAGTGGATCAAAAAGTACATTTATGTGTATATGAACAAAAATTTACATCCCACATGGCCATAATACAAAATAGTGGATCAAAAAGTACATCTGTGTGTATATGAACAAAAAATTACATCTATGTATCCCCCCTATACATTTATTCTACTTATCCCCCCTTTCGCTGCCACTGCCAATGTCTTCAGAGAAGTCTAGCTTTATTTTTCGACTGCTCATTGGTGATCCCCATCGCTCAACAAGAGGGATAGGTCGCATCAGTGGAGACTGCAAAAAAACCAAATTTTGTAAGTTAATTTACCAACCTTTAAAAATTCTATGTACATTTGTTCAAATTCTGAAACCAAAATAACAATTTTACTTACTGTATGTGAGTAAATAATGGTGGGTCATGGTGCCTCACTAACAATGACCCTGATTGGGTGCCGTTCAAGCACCACTTTCTCACTATCAAGATGCATAAAAAAATATATGCCAATGTCAACAAATATACATGTACCTTAGGGGGGAAGAGGTGGGTCACCGATTTGGGTCTCTTCAAGCACCAAATCAGAGAAAGCGATACACAAACATACAAAGAAAGCGATACATAAACATACATGCTGGCTCGTCAAATGTGGGTCACCGATTTGGTGCTCTTCACGCACTAGTGCCTCACTAGGGGCCTACATAAAGTAACATATATGTCAATTTCAGATAAAATATTGAATCAGAGACATATATACTACATGGACAAAAAATGATGTTACCAAAGAAAGCGAAACATACATGTAGCTGGCTGGGGGGAAGAGGTGAGTTGACAACAACCTCACTTTGGTGCTCTTCAAGCACCACTGTCTCAATAGGTTCTTGCATAAAGTAACATATGTCAAAGCGATACATAAACCTACAAAAATGTACAAAGAGAAAGCACCAAATCAGGGAAATCCATACATAAACGTACAATGAAAGCGATACATCAACTTACCTGCTGCCTTGTTAGAGGAGGTGCGTAACCAGTGGATGGATTAACTAGGAATGAGAGAAAAGGAATTCTACTTGTACTAGCCAAGAAGCTCGCTTTTTGGACAAGTTCATCAAACTCACGTTGCTACATACAAAAGGACAAAGATACAATTAGACAATTTCAAAAAAATAAAAAAGTACATGTTGAATCATTAAAATCACAATTAAAAGAAAGCAATACATAAACGTACCTATTGGCTCGTGATAGGTGGGTCATCAACATGTAAAATAACATATGTCAAATTCAGATAATAAAAAGAATCTTAGACATATATCAGGGATGATTTTAAAGAACCATACTTATTTAAAATTGTATAAATGTTGGCGAATATTACTAATTCTTAAAACACCAACTATAAAATGATTGGTGATATTTAAAAAAAAAATTTAATTTCCAAGGATTTTGTATTGTTTATATAATAATTTGGCGATTTTTAGGGTGAAAAAATTTTACCCCATCAAAATTGGGTGAAACAGGGCTTCAAAAAACACAAAATGGCGAATCTTTTTTGGGAGAAAAATATGGAAAAATAGCCCACTGGGCTAAAATTCGCCCCTAAAATTATCCCTGACATATATACTACATGGATGAAAAATGATGTTTTCAAAGAAAGCGAAACATAAACATACTTGTTGGCTCGTCAAAGGTGGGTCACCAATTTGGTGCTCTTCAAGCATTGGTGCCTCACTAGGGGCCTGCATAAAGTAACATATATGTAAATTTCAGATAAAATATTGAATCGACGACATATATACTGCATGGAAGGAAAATGATGTTACCAAAGAAAGTGAAACATACATGTACCTGGCGGGGGGGAAGAGGTGGGTTGACAACAACCTCGCTTTGGTGCTCTTCAAGCACCACTGTCTCAATGGTTCCCTGCATAACGTAACATATGTCAATGTCAGATAATACAAAGAAAACGAGACATATACATGATGGATGAAAAATGATTTTTCCAAAGAAAGCGAAACATAATTAAAAGCATAATTAGAAGCATATTTAAAATAATACCTGTGTTTGGGAATCTACCTCTGCATGAGAGGGAATAGGCTGAGATACAATGTACTCATCCTGGGAGCCCTGGATAAAACATGTTGTATCAAAATTAGTATGTATTGAATGTTACAATCTATACTATAAATATGTAAATAAAGTTGACAAATTAACAAGTATAGTTCTTACCCCTATTGGTGAATAACCAAACCCATATGCAATATTGACAGCTGCATCAATGTTCTCAACATTGATCGGTGGACTATGCGACTATGGTGTGCCATGGGAAACCAACTGTATATTTGTTCACATAATTTGTTATATAATTAAATAGAAATAAATTGCGAAACAATTGAAAATTTTGATATGAAACAAAATACAATATGAAAATAATGAGTTTTACTTACAAAGTGAAGTAATCCATCGTTTCCGAAGTCTAAAGCATGGCCATAGCATATGCCTCCACACAATGTGCGAGGGTGTGGAGTAACACAATGCTCTGAACGCTCTACATCTCCTGTGTGATCTGTAGATGGGCCTGCCTTAGAAGTGCCAACCCCTTGGTTTACATTGCCTTGGACATCAGTCCCATGCTGAAGCAATATATCTGCCAAGTCAAATAATGCCTCCTATGTATTCTCAATCACAGGACCTGCAGGAGGATATAGCTGAGAGGGTTTGGTGTGCATGGAGGGCGTGGCACACGATTAGGATCCGTCATGGCCCCTTCCCTATCTTGGGGCATCCCATGACCAACACCCTGGAAGCCTAAGAGATCGAAGTAGTTAACATGTTTCCCTAGGATGAATTCTGCATACAACTTCCTAAGGAAATAAAATGGGATGTCCCTATTCCCATGAGGGTCTTCATCGAAGACCATATACCAACGATCCATCCAATTGGCCTTTATATTTGGTTCATAGAACCATTCTATGGAAATGTGTGCTCAATTGGTGGGTTGAACCAATCCGGTGCTAGGGTCCTGGAATAATGACAATAATTGGTCTTTTGTAATTTTAAGGGCTTTGATGTCTTTATAAATCAATCCATCGGAGTAGTATTGCTTCCTGTATTCTCTGTACGAGATAATGTTGTACAGATCTCCTTGGGCTTCGGCAATTATATTTGTTATTGTGTCCAATGCATCGGCTAAAGACTCTCTCAAACAATCCCCCCTATAATAGATGAGCTAAGGCACCTCAATGATGCCAAACGCGCAATAATATGTGAGTTTCGATCTTGTTCCCCCTCCGGGTTTGGGATAGGTTGTGGGTTAGGTTGTTGTGGATTAGGTTGGGGTGGGTTTTCCACATTGTCTTGTGGGTTAGGTTGTGGTGGGTTTTCCACATTGTCTTGTTCATTTCTGTTATCTGTAAAAATTTAAATAAAAAAAATACAAGTTGTTTTACTTAATCATTCTTTAATTTCATTAATTTTTTTTATTATTAAATTTGTTTAAAATAATTATAAAAACTATGGAATTATGGAAAACAATAAACAATTGAAGACTAACTGAAATGGACAAGACAATATACCTGCCATTGGAGCCAATCCACCTCAAACTTGACCTCGAACTCGACCTCCAAAAGCTAAAACACAAATCGCCTCTGCGTTATTTCACCCACACGGTTTTTCACTCTCCGATTCTCGACTGTGCAAATGATAAATTTGAGGCCTGCGACCTCTGTTTTGTTTTTTTTTAGTTTTCAATATCGCATATGTGATACTTCCTTATAAACGTTAGCCTTGTGTTTGGGCTCGGGTTATTCTGAACGTACCATCAATAACAAATATGTATTCTTGATTTACACTTCGGAAGTGCGTTACTAATTTCTTAAGTGGCACTAAAAAGTGGAACCAAATTCGTGCGAGCGCCTGTAAATAATGAAGGAGAAATAGTAAACGTAAGAGGAATCCCTAGGAAAACAGCTATCAGACAGATCTCTGCTTTGCAATTAAAGAGAGCTGTTCGGAAGGGTTGTAAAGCCTCTGCTGTAACTATAATTAATGAAGAAGATACTAATGACAAAGATAAACTAAAACTGGAAGACATTCCAATCTTGAGGGGGTATTCGGATGTATTTCTGGAAGAAATTCCGAGACTGCCTCTGAAGAGGGAGTTAGACTTCACTATTGAGTTAGTACCTGGTGTAGTGCCCAGCTCAAAATCCCTTTATCAGATGAATATATTGGAATTAAATGAATTAAAATCACAATTAAAATAACTTATTGATAAGAATTATATCAGACCCAGTGTGTCTCCTTGGGTAGCACCTGTTATTTTCGTTAAAAATAAGGATGATGCTCTATGTTTATGTATAGATTACCGTCAACTTAATAAAATGACAATTAAAAATAGATATCCATTGCCCCACATAGATGATCTGTTTGATTAGCTACATGGAGCAACTGTATTTTCGAAGATTGATTTACGATCTGGTTATCACTAGGTCCAGATCAAAGATGAAGACATCTTTAAAACAACTTTTAGGACCAGATATGGTCACTATGAGTTTGTTGTTATGCCATTTGGGCTTACTAATGACCCGACTGTCTTCATGTGTCTAATGAATAATGTATTGCATAAGTACCTTAACAAGTTCATGGTGGTATTCATCGACGACATTCTCATTTATTCTAAGTCTAAAGAAGAACATGAAAAGCACTTAACAATTGTTTTACAAGAATTGCGAGAACATCAGCTTTATGCAAAATTTAGTAAGTGTGATTTCTTTAAGGATAAAATACAATACTTGGGTCATGTAGTAACTAAAGAAGGGATCTCAGTTGATCCAAAAAAGATAAAAACAATCGAAGAATGGCCAATCCCAAAGGACGTAACTGACGTATGGTCATTCATGGGAATCACTGGCTATTATTGAAGATTCATTGAAGGGTTTTTAAGAATTTAAAATCCCATAAATTCTTTACAGAAGAAAGGGAAGAAATTCGAGTGGAGTCCAAAGTGTGAAGAAAGTTTTAAAAATTTAAAGACATCTAACTATTGCACCAATCTTAAGAATTGCTGATCCTAATAAATATTTTATAGTATGTACTGATGCATGAAACGACGGTCTAGGTGGATTTTTAACTCAGGAAGGACACATCATTGCATATGAGTCTAAGAAGCTTAAGATTCATGAGAAAAACTATGCGACCTATGACTTAGAGTTGGCTGCTGTCATACATGCCTTGAAGATGTGGTGTCATCACTTAATTGGAATAAAGTTTATATTAATGATAGATAATAAATGATTAATATATTTATTGGATCAACCTAACTTAAACGCAAGGCAAGCTAGGTGGTTAGCTTTCCTTAGCGAGTACGATTTTGAAATTCAACATATTAAGGGAAAATAAAATAAGGTTGTTGATACTCTAAGCAGAAATGCATAGCTAAATTTTGCAGCAGCAATCAACACCTATAATTTTTTTTTAGAAGAACAACTAGAGGAAGGAGTAAGATTGGATGAAAAATATCAGAAATTACAAGCAAAAGTAACATAAAATTTAATTGAAAGTTTAAGTACAGGGTATAGTCTAAATTAAAAAGGATTATTACTACATAAAAACAGACTGTATATACCTAATGTAGCTAAGATTAAGTTACTAATTTTAAATGAAATTCATAAGACTCCTTACTCAGGACATCCTGGTTATCATAAGACTATAACCATGTTACAGAAGGATTATTTTTGGCCAAACATGAAGAATGAACTGACAGAATAAATTGCCAAGTGCTTTGAATGTCAGCAAGTTAAGACTGAAGACCAAAATCCAGCCGGGTTGCTTCAGCCATTACCTATCCCTAGTTGGAAGTGGGAAATAATTAGTCTTGATTTTATTACAGGTCTACCTAGAAATCAAAATCTAAATGACTCGATAACGGTAGTCATCGATAAACTTAGTAATGCATCTCATTTTATACCTGTAAAAACCACTTACAAGGATGTAAATATTGTTGATATATTCATGAAGCAAATATTTCGTTTACATGGAATACCGAAAGTTATAATTTCAAATAGAGACCCTAAGTTTATGGGTAATTTATGGAAGTCTTTGTTTAAAGGACTGAATACTACTTTAAATTTCAGTACCTCTTTTCATCCTCAGATGGATGGACAGACTAAAAGAGTGAATCAAGTGTTGGAATATATGCTCAGAATGTATGTTAAGGAACAACCAGGTAAATGGGAATATTACCTACACCTGGTACAGTTTTCTTACAACAATCACTACCAAGCTTTAGCTAGATACAATCCATTTGAAATTTTGTATGGCAGGAAGTGCAATACTCCCATCTCATGGAGTAATCCAGTTTACAGGTTAGTATTAGGACCTGAACTATTAAAAGAGATGGAGTTAATTGTAAAACAGGCACAAGGTAACTTGAAAGTTGCGCAAGACAGACAAAAAAGTCAACCAGATCTTAAATGAACTCAAAAGGAGTTCTAGGTTGGTGAACATGTATTTTTTAAGGTAAGGCCTAAAAATATTTATATGAAATAAGGAAGTTGTGCTAAGTTAGCACCCCGATATTGCAAACCTTTTGAGATACTATCCATAATAAGACAGGTGGCATATCAATTGCCTTTATCACCAAATTTGAAGGTTCATAATGTTTTTCATATTTATGTGTTAAAAACATATGTACATGATGCTACTCATGTTATAAACTGGAATGATGTGTAGGTGGAACCCGAAGGAGATTTTCTGGTGGAACCAGATTGTATCCTCGAAAGGAGGGAGATCTTGCTTCGGAATCACACCATTGGTCAGACGAAGGTGCAATGGAAGCACCTTAGTACAGAAGAAGCCACCTGGGAATTGGAGAGTCATATGCTGGCTGCATATCCAATTCTGTTCCAGTGAAATTCTGAGGACAAAGAATAAATAACATCAAGGACGACGTTATAATTTAAGGGGGTGTGTATGTCACATGCCCCAATTTGCAAAACATTTTATGTTTTAAGAAACATTATGCTATATTTTATTATAAAGTTTGTAATTAATGACCAAGTGGGGTCAAGGATAATTGAATGTAATTGTTGATTATTTTATTAATTAATAAATGAAAGATGAGACAACAACTTAAGGAAGCTGTTAAATGAGTGTTTTACTGGTCACTTGGTGGAGTAGGCTGGGTTGAGAGCATATTGACAATTGGAAGCATCCTCAAACTACTTATAGGTATTGTAGGAGGCAACTTCCCTATTTTTGTGGTCATGTTCCCCAAGAAAGTGGAACAAGAGCAGGTGGCTCATTAAGTGAAAAATGACCCAAAGACCTAGGCATGATAATAAAACTTCCCATTGAAGACAACTGAGGCTGCTCATTCTTGACTTGTGAAAATTTTGAGTTGATGAAGTGCACAAAATAATTCGATGGAGGGGACTAGCTGAAGTATGTTTTGAGTGAAAAGTGCTGAAGATCTAAACTAGTGCAACTATTCTAAGCTGAGTTCATACTGGTGCATGTAGAACTGATTTACTGCTAAACACTCAGTAGAGTTGCAGAGGATTACTAAACTACATCTCTCACCCATTACTTCTACCAGGTGGAACAAGAGACAAGCTCGGGGGTCCTGAGATTTGCAGTCCAGCTTTTCTCCAGGAGTTGGTTGGGAGGAATAGGTTCCTTAAGCTGCTGTCACCTCTTCTACATTTCCAGGTTCTACATGATTTATCTAGCTTTCTAATTATTTATTGTTATCTGGAAGGATTCAATTTAAGCGATAATATGTTATGCTTCTGTTCTGTTATTGTTAGGGTTAGTTAATGAAATAATTTTGTTGTGAAAATATAGTTAAATGCTGGATTAGATAGATTAGGGTAAATGATTAGAAGAATTTCTAGTTTTACTGATAGAATAAAATAATACCTAACTGTATTTTTCCACACCCTTTTTAAAAGTAGTACTCTAGTACAGTAGGTTAGATAAAATTCAGATAAAGAAAAGGTAGTACTCTAGTACAGTAGGTTAGATAAAATTTAGATAGAGAATCGAATGAAAAATGCATGAATGAGGTTTATTACTTTCTATAGGTTTCATAAGAGTTATTCATGTGTATGTTTTTTTTCCTTTCTATTTTAGATGTTTTTATATAGACAGAGTACTTTGAATAACATAAACAGATCTGTATTAGGAAAGATTTAAAAGTATAAATTTACTTAGTCTGTGTATTAGATTACACAATAGATAGACTATTTACTATAAGTCTGTTATTATAGTAATTAAAAAACCTTATAAAAACATAAAGTAAATAAGTAGGGTTAACATAAAAGAAATAGTAAATATGGCTAGAAATCTAATGAGATAATTTCATCATTAATCTAAGTAAAACGAAACTAGAATAACACTATAATCAAATACTAACTATGTAATAATTTAAAATAAATTAGGGTTTTATAAATAAAACCTTTATTGAAATAACTATCAAAATCAGGAATATATTTACCTTCTCTTTTACTACCAGAAGGATTTTACAAATTTAACCATAAACTGATTTAAGCATACATTTCTTCATTTATATAACCTTAAGTATCAAATAGATGAATATATAAAATTTAAAACATCATCTAAATGAAACAGTATTAAAACTGTATGATAAATATAAATTGAGAGAAAATAAGTAAAATACCTTTTAAATAATAAAACCCAAGAAAACACAGTAAAGTTTTAGGTTATTTAATCAACTTTTCTTCTATCTATTTGTTGAGTATCTTCTTATTGACAGTAAAAATCTAGTTCTGTCATAGAAATCATTTGGCTAAACTTTTATTTATCTTATAATCAAAATTAAACAACTATGAATAGAAACATAATAAACCTCTTACAAATATTCTTTAACTATCTACCCTTCCAGAACAAATATCAACTTACAGTAATAAAAAATCTGTTTAGGATAATTTAAACATATTTAAAAAAAAAACCAGAGCCGGTAAGAATCTTACAACTGCCTTCATCTTCTTAAAACCACAACATATTTATATTATCAAAATATAAGTACAAATAGTAAGCTTTGAGCTGATTTAAAATAGAAATAATATCTAAACCCTAATATCACTGAATCATATCAGTTACGACCTTATGGCCTTTTACAAACAATGTCACGGCTTAAAATCCTATATAAAATATTTATACTAAAATCAAAACTACGACCATGAAAGCCCCAAGTATCTAACACGAAAAAACCACTAGGGATTTTAAAATAATTCTTATTAATATATCATAGTATCGGCCTCATGGCCTTCCAAAAACAAATAGAGCATCATATCACCACGACTGAACAGTAACCCAACAACCACACGGGAAATATCATCATAAACACCATACAACCAGTGCAGGAGAACCTCAGGCGAGACCGAGACTTACCAGATTGGATACAAAGCCCAAAATCCGTGCGTGGAGACTTTACAGCGTAATTATAGCACAGACCCTTCACTTGTAAACTTACAAGAGTATAATAAACACTAATTGAGAAATGTATATAAACTACAGAGTTAAGAATTTATGAACTAGTGAAATAATAGATATAAACCCAAATAATTTCCTCACCTGAAGAAACTGACCTCGGCCTCATTCTGGGTAATGAGAACAGACCCAAACCACCAGAGCATTAATGCCAAGCAACGAAGGAAGGACCGTTAATAAACCCTAGCAAGGAAGTCCAAATCAATGCCGAAGTAAACCAAACACTAAATTCACAGTACAAAGTTTTGTTACTACCCAGTGCTTGAATAATAGCTCATGCAGAAACAAATTAACAACAACAAAGACCACTTCAACCAGAGAAATGGTAACGACGACTGAGGGCTTCCACACCGAACGAAAGACAGAGGCCACATGAACCTCTATACGCAGAAGAAAGATGGATTTTGGCAAGGAGGCTTACACAAAATGGAGTGACAGTTAGGCCATGCGGCTGTGAGCCTACAACTTGTCCACTCCACAACATAGACAAGAAAAAATGCGACTTTTTAGCATTTGGTGCAGTTTTATATTGCACCTAAAGGTCAACAAAACCTAATCATCGAGCTTCGAAAACGTGGTAGCCAAATTATTTGAGCAATGTGGGCTTGTATTATAGTTTGAGTTCTCTTTGGAGCATCCTGCATAAAATAGCATTTTATAACAAACTATGGTTAAAAAACCTTTGTCTTAACTCACAATATCGTAACATGATAAAATGTGTATTTTATAACCCTAAAGAATCATATAGGAAGGTAATAGTTACATACACCAGGGTTTACTTTACGTTCTAAAATCTAAAAAATAGGTAAAAACATTCACAAAGAATCCTTCAACTTTATATGCATGATAAACAACAATTTGGGAGAAGCCATAGCATGATAAAAGACCTTGTAAAAGGCTTAATCTTTAATGTTTGTGTGCTTGTAAACCTAAGATGATGTCTAGCTTGATTTTTGGTTAATCTAGGTACTAAGCTTAGATCTATATATCACCTGGTGAGATAAAGATCTTTTAAATGTTAAGTTGTTTGGATTTGTTTTGTAGAAAGTAATCTTTTACTTCTTTACCCAAATAGCAGTAATGCTATTGTTTTAAAATGTAAAATTTGTATTATTACTTCTCCATTTGGTAAGTACTAGAACAGTTTAGAAGAACTATCTTATGCACTAGGTTTTATTTCTATATGTGAAAAATAGTCAATGTGCTTTATGACTATACCTAGATCATAGGTTATCCTAAGTTTATGTAACTCGTTATTTGCAGAAAACAAATACTCTTGAGTTTACCTTAGCATCAAGTAAACAAACAAAGGATTCTGCTATACATTTACATTTCACTCGAGTTACATACAGGAGCTAAACTGAAAATAGATTGATGAAAATTAAATGAACAAGTTATAGTTATAGCAAAATGGAAGAGCAATTGGACTAGTTTCAGTTTACTAAAAATACTTATATTACTAGAAACTATTTAGAACATAAATAAATTGATCAACGATACCTCATTTATTGCTCAAAGCTATAAAATAAATAAATTTACTAGCATTATATTTTATTCTAGTTGAGATAATAATCTTGATCTGGAAATTGGTGACAAAACGTCTTACCTGTAAAGGACCTGTAAAAGAAGCATCACTTCACTGCATTAGCTAAAAAACTACGTAAGCCTCGATCTCAACTGAAGTTCCATCATACTTTCATAATACAGTAAAACAAACTTAGCACTAGTAATTAAACAAATGTTTCAATTCCTGTTATTTCAAATCATAACTTGCTAAATCAAATCCTTAACAATGAATTATGAAAACAAACAATAAGTATGCAAAATTAGAGATTAACAAATGAATCCGTTTCTAGTTTAAAACTGTTTAAGGTAATCGTTAACAGTTATTTGTTCCTAAGTAGTGACGACTGCAAACATTTTATGTTATATGAAAAATTTTAAATTTTTACAAATTTTTGGAGGATTACAATGTATATATTCTCTGTAAGTCAAAATATCAAGAATACAATAGTTAGAGGCTCGCATTTCCATGCTCTTGAATACCTAGTTTTCATGGATTTGGATTCAATCTCGAAGTAGATTTATATCATATTTGTATGAGGGATGTTCTCTGAATTTGATGTCATTGTGATAGAAATATATGAGGTTTTACTCTGTAATTTCATGTCCCTATGGTATGTGGATCGAAATCCAATAAATCCATATGTGAAACTCTTACAATTCCATGATATTAAATCATTAGTTTTCATGCATTTGACTCCCATACTGAATGAGTTGTATACCATACTTGTATGAAGGGATTTATCTGGTGATAAATAATGTATGGGAATAAATTCTTATGTTTTATATGGTCTCAATACTCCATATCCTGATCCGAACCTTTAACTCTACCTTTCGTATGCCAAAATCGAGCTAGTATGCAATTTCCCCATAAGCAATTTCGTTGAAAGTTGCTATATGAATGTTGCGCTTTATAACCAGTTTGAAGAGATAATAACCATGATTAAATACAACCAATAATTCCTTATATTCATTTCCATACTCTGTTCTGAAATTTGGGAGGGTTGTATTTGAGTTGGGAAGCCAATTTGGCCTTCACCCATCGGGAGAAATTGACCTCATTTTTCTAGTAAATTTGCCCCTTTTATTCATAGCCCCAAATCAGGTTGTAGAGGCCTAAAATTAGATTAAAAGTGTCCACAAACCAACTTGTGATGTTTTAAGAATCACCATACCATTTTATTTTAAATTCAAGATGATTTGGTGAAAGTTAGAACCCTCTAGAGTCATGACTAGTTAAGCTTGAAAATGACAAAATTGTAATTTTCTCCATTAATCCAAGAAGAGGCATTACAGTTTCGCATAGTTTGGAGACTTAGCACATGAAGTGTTTGTAAAAATGACCGAGTATTAATTTTATGATTATTTCTGATAATTAATATTGAAATTTTTGTAAGAATATGAGGAGAAATCTTCTTGGTAGTGTTCGGGAAATGAATACCAAAATTCTAGATCAATTTCTAATTTCTGGATCCTTTAATGGAATTGTTTTGAGTAGATTTCTGACTTTGCATATGAAGTGTTTGAAAAAATGTTATAATAATATATACATATGTTATTACTGATAAAACATGTTATTTATATTTGGAATTGCATTTGAATGATTCTATGAGTAGTGGATTTAAATATTCAAGCAATTCCTAGAATTACTAGTCAATTCAAATGAGTAGAATTAACTTGTTTGTGAGTTGTTTAATGGAATTTATATGGGTGGGAAGCTACAACCATGTGAATTTAAGTGAACCTTGATATGCTTTCGATGAGGTACAATAGTCATATATTTCTCTTTATTTGGAATTTGGAAATTTAAATTGGAAACTAGTTACATTGCGGTGAAATTGTTAAATTGTTTTTGGATTAGAATATTTGTTTTGGTAAAATATGAATGTGCATCCATATTATTTGTTATTGGAACTTTAATTGTGATGTAGAATTCTATTTTCCATATTTTTACCTTATTCGGGTACACAGGGTACTCCCAAAAGACCAAACACCTAGATCAACCACTTCACACAAATAGATCACAGATCAATACACCGATGTTTTTCACGTGGTTAAAACCCTCAAGAGGGAAATAGTCCATGGACCCAGCCAAATAGATACTTGGACAAATTTATTATGTAAAAGAAATAAAGTTACATGAGCTTCTCATAATCGATCAACTAGCCAATGGACCTCCATGCTCTTTAAATAGAGATCATGTACCAATCGGGTGTTAAGCCACAGATCAATGGTAGGTATGATCTAAGAGAAGTTGAACCATCGGATCACTTTATGTATAGAACATATTGTGACTGTTGGATTATAATATTTACAAATGCATACTAATGCATACTAAAGAAACAAGCTTTACCTAACGGATATATTACACAATTTCATCTTAACTAACTCCTAAGTGTGTAATTATCCTAACATCCCCCCTTAAGGACAACTTGGGATAGGATTGAAGTATTTACAAAAGTGACACTATTAGGATAAGGAAGGAGGAATTAGAGCCTATCCCCCCTTAAGGACACATTCCTGAACTCCTAACATAGATCGAAGTTTAGAAAACTTCGCTTCTGTAGAGACTTGGTGAAGATGTCTGCAACTTGCTCATCTGTAGGGAAATAGAGCATTTCAAGAACATGATCATGAACACGATTTATGATGAAGTGCATATGTAGCTCAATGTGTTTGCTGCATTGATGTAGAACTAGATATTTGGAAATCTAACTTTGATTGTCGCACCAAAGTGGAGGAGGTTGCTGTTGCTCGAATCCAAACTCTGATAGGATCCGTCGAAGCCATAAAGATTTTTGCCTAGCATTAACTACAGCTCGATATTATTCTTCTACTGAAGAAAGAGAAAGAGATTGTTATTTCTTACAAGCCCAAGTGACAGGTCCAGATCCCATACTGAAAACATAACATGCAGTAGAATTTTGATCATCAGGATCGCTGGACCAATCTGAATCAGTGAAACCAACCAACAAAGGTGTCCCCCCTGTACTGTAATGAATCCCAAACTGAATTGTACCTCAAATATATCAAAGTATTCTTTTTTATTCTTTCCAATGACTTTCATGAGGTGTTTGCATATAACAAGAAACACTACCAAAGGCAAAGGAAATGTCAGGACAAGAATGAGTCAAGTATAAGAGACTACCAACAAGATGACGATACAAGGTAGCATCTACTTTAAGGGAAGTACAAGTGGCAGAAAGTTTGACTCCAAACTGTAAGGGAGAAGGGGCTGGTTTACAATCTTCCATGTGAAAGCGATAAAGAAGGTCACAAGCATACTTAGACTGGGAGAGAAATATTCCTCCTTTGGTTTGCAAGACTTGGAGACCAAGAAAATAATGCAAATTTCCTACGTTTGACATTTCAAAATTTTGCTTAAGACTGTATTTCACATGAATTAAAAGTTTAGGGTCACTACCAGTAAGGATAAGATTATCAACATAAAGAACAAGTATGATGAGATGGTTTCCTACTTTCTTGGTATAGACATTGGGGTCAGAATGACATCTAGAAAAAACAGTGTCAAGGAGAAAGCTATCCATTTTGGCATACCAAGCTCTAGGAGCTTGCTTAAGGCCATATAAGCATTTCTTAAGGAGACAAACAAGACTAGAGTTATCTTGAATATATCCAGGAGGTTGTTCCATGTAAATTTCCTCCTGTAAATCACCATGTAAAAATGTAGTCATGACATCCATTTGATGGACTACCCATTTATGTAAGGCTGCAAGGGAAAGAACAAGGATGATGGAGTTCATTTTAGTGACAGGAGTAAAGGTTTCATTGTAGTCAATCCCTACAATCTGGGAAAAACCTTTGGCAACTAACCTTGCCTTAAGTCTTTAAACATTTCCATCTGATGCATACTTAGTTCTGTAGACCCATTTACATCTGACAAGTTTTCTTCCTTTTGGAAGAGGAACAAGATCCCAAGTATCGTTCACCATTAAGGAACGATATTCTTCATCCATAGCTGCATCCCAAACTGGATTTCCTAAAGCTTCTGCAAAAGTTTCTGGATCATGATTCTTAGAAACTTGAGCCAAAAGAGAAGAGGCTCGCTAAAACTAAGAACGTGTTCGATGTTGATCTCTAGGATTACCAACAAGATCACCAGCTGCTTCACATGTTGAGCGGACCCATCGAGGAAGCATTGGTGCTGGTGCAACTGGAGGAACATGAGCAGGTGGAGGTGGATTTTCATTCTCACTGTCATCATCAGAAACTGGAGTTGGAAACCTGTCAAAGAATTTGGAAGAAGAAGAAGAAGGCACAATCGCCGAATCAGGCTCACAGACCAAAGATGGCACACCTGCCAAATTAGGCTCGCATGCTAAGAGATTTTCATCAAATTTAACATCTCTTCTAATGATTATATCATGAGAATGTGGCTGAAGAAGTCTATAAACTTTTACATCTTCAGAATTTCCAACAAATATGCACTTTTCACTTTTAGGCTGCAATGCTTTCCATTTTTCATCTGGAATGTGAGCCCCATGGTTCAAAACCAAACACACAGAAGTGATTTACATCTGGTTTAATTTTACTCCATGGTTCTTCTGGTGTTATACATTGTAAAAATTTAGTGGGTGTGTGATTAACTATGTAATTTGCATAATTTATGGCCTCAACCCAATATTGAAGACTTAATCCCTTAGATTGGATCATACAATTAGCCATTTCTTTTAAAGCGCGGTTCTTTCGTTCAGCTACACCATTTTGTTGTGATGTATAAGGAATAGTGTGTTGTTGTTGGATTCCTTGTTCAGTGCAGAAAGTAGTGAACTTTTTGTTAACATGTTCTCCTCCATTATCAGATCTTAACTTAATAATTTGATGACTAGATTGTTTTTCAACAAAAGGGCCTTGTAGGCCAAGAACATGTTAAATACTTCGCTGTTAAGTTTTAGGAAGTAAACCCAAGTGCATCTGGAGTAGTCATCAATGAAAGTTAAGAAATATTTGAAACCAAAAAAGGAAGCAGATGGAAGAGGACCACACAAGTCACTATGCACAAGCTCCAAGGGAATCGAGGCATGCCAAGAGGCACATTTTTCAAAACTGTCTCGATGATGTTTTTTGAGTACACAACCGGAACAAACACCATCCTTGAAAGATACCATCAGAAGACCAGACACTATATTGTCTTTACATAGTTTTTGCAATGAGTGATAATATAAGTGACCAAATCTCTCATGCCAAAGTTTGCTCAAGTTATCACTATGAGCAACAAAAACTAAAGGAAAAGGTGATGACCCAAAGTTATTAAATTTGTACAACCTGGTAATATCATCAACAATTCCAGTAGCAAGGACATTTTGAGGATTTTTAAATCCTTGATTACAACTTGGTGAGGTGTAAATGTCACAGTTTTACCTTCGCCCGAATGAGTAATTTGATAGACTGAGAACAAATTGTAGGAAAGTTTTGGAACACATAGTACATCACGAAAATGACCATTTTCTACTGGAACTGTTCCAGATCCTACGACACTTAGAGATATATCATCACCAACAAATATTTGTTTGGTGTTACATTTATGCATAGTAGAAAAGATGGCTTGATCCTTAGCCATATGATAAGATGCTCCAGAATCAATGAGCTATTCATTTGAAGTAGAAGAAGAATATGCAGTATAAGAGTAACCAGAAGCACAAAGTACATTTCCATGAGATATGTAACACCCCGGTTTTGACCCCGTTGCATTAGATTTATATGATGTATATATTATAAATAATCATGGTGTGGAGCTAAAGGCCAAGGCCCCACTATTGATTGGTTATGCTATGTTTCGGGTTGAAATTGTCACCGATGGTATATCAGGGCATGTGACATATATTAAGTTTTTTCATCATGTAAATATACATCTTTAATTAAAATGAACCCCGATCAGCTATGTTTGTGGCAACTAAATTGAGAAGGGGCATTATTTTCACAAGGATAAGGGTGGGGGATGTCAAACCTTGGCCAATGGGGGAAAAAGCCATGTGTCACCTTCCCTTGTTTTATCCAACCACTACCATTAAAAACTATTGCTAGTAGTTGGGGCAGTTATGGCTGGGAGTGGAGTGTGGCAGGACTGTCAGTCCTTGCCCACACGCACACTCCACCAGCATGGTTGACCTCATGATGGCAAGCAAACCACCACCATCACTCCAATGGACACTGCATTCTCTCCACGATGATGCTGAAACACTCACACACTTCCAACTACTGTGCATCCTCTCCATTGGCTATTCATTTTTTTTCTCACGCACAGGCTTCTTACCGGTTGGGTCTCACGTAGCTAGAGGGAGGAGCCGCCTCCACTGTCGTTTGCATGTTCACACAGAGGAGTCGAGTGTGTTCTAATCTGTATTTGGGATTTGGTGTGAGTCTTCTCTCACACACTGGGTTCTACGTTGTTGTTACTCATGCAGCAAGCTGGGAGCCGTTTGGTCATTATCACCCATGATTTTCTTGTGGAGATCCATTTTTACACTCAGGGACTGTGTGTAAGTTTTCTCCTACCAATTTGTGGCCCGTGCATACATTTTCCCCTCTGTAGTTTGGGGTCTGGTGTAAGTTTCCCTCATGCACAAGCTGAGAGTCTGTATCTTCTTCCCCAGTGCGGCCTGTGTAAGTCTTTTCAGCTTGCTTAGTTTTCTAGGATGGACTACCGATTTCCCCATGTTGTGAATTGTGTGTACTGATACGTTCAGGGCCTGTTGAAATTCGCTTGGGATTTGTTTTCCCTGTTAAGTTGTAACAGCTGATTGATTGCATGTGTGCAATGGTTGCTCTTCGGACCGTGTTGGGAGCAGGGATGGGGGCTTGGTTTGATTGATAAACCTGGTGGCTGGAAACCACATAGACAGAGCTAGAGGGCTAGCTTTCTTCTCCACAACCCCTGAATAGCACTGGAAGGGAATGCAGGGACTGAGGGACTGTGTAGTAGAGAAGGGGCTAATTCTTTGTGTTGGGTGTGTGTGGGTGTCTTAGAAGCCAGGCTAGTTCTGGTGTAGGTGTTCTTGGCTCTGTAATGAGCTCACCAACTTAGCATTTAGCCTTTCCCAACTCCTTGATGGCTTGATAAACCTGACCATGTTGGCTTGGCTGCCTTGTTGATGGCCTAATAAACCCAACCGTGTTGGCTTGGATGTGTTTTGTGTATTTTTAGCTATGTGTAAGCCTGCTTGTTCCTTATTCCATGGAGAATCATGCCCAACTCGGGGGTGGCAGCCCTGCTGAGAGATTAAAGAGCACGCTAACCTATGGTTGGGTGGAATGTTGCAGTGACATAGCTAGTTGCGGAATGAGTTCTTCATAAGATAAGTAGCCTTGTTTATTTTACTTCTGCAATGCTATTTACTGTTAATGATTATGATGAACATGTTGAATGAATTCTTGTATGAATGTATGTTGCTTCCACTGTGTATGATAAATAATTGCATCTATGTATGTTCTACTTCAATGCATTCTATTTCAGCATTTTTATGAAATCACATGTTCATGGGGCTGGTAGCTTGGATGGTTAACGCCATGGTAGCGTCTTCTTCACCGGTCGAAGGGTCGGGGATGCTACAAGAGGTAGATTCTGAAGATGAATGTAGGTTGATGTGGTGCTTCTTCTTTGTTTCTTCCAAGGTTTCCATATTCTTGAAACACTTAGAATCATCATGATTATCTTTCCCACAAAAATTGCAATGATGCTAAGTCTTTTTTCCTTTTAGCTTGGTTCTTTTGTCATTTTTTAAAGAAGGAGCTGATTGAGAGGGTTTGGAACCCTTGTTTGGCTTATTATTGTGAAAATTCATTTTCTTGGGAGGCTTGGACTTTTCTTTCTGTTGGGACAATAAGGCTTTCCCAGATGTATCTGTATTGTTAATTATTCCAAGATGAATGAGCTTATATTTCTCTCTAATTAAGGAATCAAAAAAAGATTCAAGACTAGGCTCTTGATAGCTAGCTGTAGTCAAGGATTCTTTCATGGAGTAAAATGTAGATATAAAAACAGAATATGTAGGTCCAAGTTTGGAAAGAATATGATAAATACATTGTTTGTCTTCTTTCTTAATCTTGAATTCTTCACATAAGAGTCTAAGAGTTTTATACTTAGATAAATAGTCTTGAATGCATGAAAAATCACTTGCATTCAAATAAATCAACTCATTCTCAAGTTGATGACCTCAAATTTCATTGTGTTTACCAAACACAGATTCCAACTTTTCCCAATCTTTATCAGGTTCATCAATTCCAGATACGTGGAATTGCAAATCAATAGAGATTGACATCCCAATCAATCCATGAGCTTCATCACATCTATTTGCCCATTTTATTTTCTTATCAACACCAGTGGGTTTTGTTTCTTTCCCTGAGGTAATTCTGAAAAGTCCCCTACTTCGTAGAACATCCTCCATACGATACTTCCATGGGAAATAGTTAGAACTGGTAAGTATAATATCACAAAGAGCAGCCATATTGTAAAATAATGGCTGAAATAATAGAAACTAACTGTCTGAATGCAAAGACCGAAAAATTAGGCCGTTTAAAAAAGATGGCACTGAAAACTGATTCTGGATGATGAAGTTATGCTTGATCAAAGAAAATGTTGAAGATTTCCCCAATAGTGACGTGGCAGATATTAACCTGGCCAACTAAAAAATAACCCCCTTCTTCCCAAGATGAACCTTTGACAATCACTTACACGAAAGTTGGTTTTAAGTTAATCACTTTTGTAAAATAAGTGATGTTCACTTTTACAATAATGTTACTTTTAAATAGTGCCACAATAAATTAAAGACTTAAGTGACTCACTTTTTATTTTATTTTATTTAAGTGAGATGCACTTTTACAATAAAGTAACTTGAAAATAGAAATTGCATGGACTAAAACGTAACTTAATAAGACTTGAACTCAAGACCTATTAAGGAATAAAACAAATTTGAACCAAGTGAGTTAAGTTTAAAAGGTACGTAAAAAACTGGAAAGAGGAAGGGATTTTTTTTTTTACTTTTCTCTCATTCTCCGTGCTTGCCTTTTTTTCTGCAAATCACAAAAAAAATGAAAAACATAAACAAATTTTTTTTTCCACACTATGGGGTTAAATCTTGGTTAGATTACCCGGAAAGTCTACGTTTTGTCTTCTACGTAGCCGAGAAGACAAACAAAAACTTTCCCTTTCTGTTTCTGGTTCGCCACGATCGCGTAAGGTGCACGACAAAGAGCATACATAGCCAGGGAAGGCAAGCGTCCGAGACTAAAAAAATAAAGATCTAGTAATAAAAATGATAAAATATGAGAGATTTAAAAAAAATAAAACAAATCCGTCACTGTAACATTATACCTTCAAATTTGTCGAAATGAGTGTTTCTGGATCAAACGGAAATGGTTTTCAATAAAACAAAAACTATTTCTCAATGGAAACGACACTCTAGATGCAATGGAATAGATCCCACATCCCACAAATGTACATAAACTATAGAACCAGAAACCATTTCAAAGTTTCGACAACATCGTTTCCAAATCTTGATCAAAACAGGAAGCGACTCTTCATAAACACTCTAATACCATGTTTGGCTACACAAGGTACTCCCAAAAGAACGAACACCTATAGAAACCATTTCACACAAATATATCACAGATTAATACATTGATGTTTGTCACGTGGTTAAAACCCTCGAGAGGGAAACAATCCACGACCCCTACCAAATAGCTACTTGGAGCAATTTATTATGCAAAAGAAAGAAAGTTACATGAGCTTCTCATAATCGATCAACTAGACAAGGACCCTCCAAGATATTTAAATAGATATAATGGAGCAATCGGGTGTTAATCTACAGAGGAATGGTAGGTATGATCTAAGAGAAGTTGAACCGTCAAATCACTTTACATCTAGAACATATCGTGACCGTCGGATTAGAATATTTACAAATGCATACTAATGCATACTAAAGAAACACACTTTACCTAACGAATATATTACACAAGTTGATCTTAACTAACTCCTAAGTGTCTAATTATCCTAGCATACCTTCACCTCTGAGTGCCTCTTAACTTAGTATGATTTGTTTGATTGAATTTATGGTAATGTTTATTAACTAGTTGTACTGATGAAACTTGAAATATTCTTCGTTTATGTACTCGGATCAGATATGCAAAGTACTTTATTTTGTTGTATGTGCATGATTAAATATATGTATAATGGATGTAGGTTCACTTTTTGTTTCATTGTCATGGTTGAGTGTCGAATTTGTGCAAAACTAGTTGTTAGTATTGAACGACTAGTTAACTAGTTCTTGTGGAATCATTTTCATAATTACTATATTTAATTAATTGGAAAATGGTAATTAGGCCTGATTTACATGTTATCAGGTGTTGATTAGCCATTGGAATTGATAGAAAATTGTTAAGTGAGAAACAATTGAAATTATATTAAGTACCGTCAATTGTGCGCAAGTGTCGTTAAGTATCGTTATCGAAACACTAATTACTAGTTAATCATGATTAAAAATAAATGGCCTTTAGAGGTGAAATTTATGTTTGCATTCGATTGGAATGGATATGTGATATTTCTGGAAGGTATCACTAATCCTTTGCATCCCTTGTATCATATGTTGGAATAGTTATTGAATTTATTTCAATTTATTGGTAATTAAAGGCACTTTGTCGTGATTAAATCCTACAAAATGAAAGTTAATATTTTCTTAACTAAGCCAATGTGTTAAAATTATTTAATTATCCTTATAATTCTAATGATATGTCCCTCAGACCCCTTGATATCCTCGGGGGACATTACAAGTGGTATCATAGCTTAGGTTCCAACACTGCGACTAATGGGCCCTCTACATAGTTATTATCTTCTGCATATTTGCATTTGGAGTTTACAAATGTTCTTCATAAGATGGAATTCACATCCATTATGTTAATATAAGAACATGAAGACTCACTTCAAAGATTAGTTTGCTGTATGCCTTAGAATTAATTAATATTTCATATTTTTTGTTCAATAGATTGATTGGTAAGTACTATGTGGCACATATCTAATAATTGAGAGACTTGATTGGTTGATGCTTGTGCATTGCCTCTTTTACTGCTCATTTAATTGTTAATATTGAAATGCTTCTTGTAGTATGGCTTATTTATCGATACATTATTATTATTAATTGATAAGTAAATAATTGTCATTATAATAGTATGTACTATGTACCATTATCACAATTAATTTAATGCTAAGTTATTAAGGTGATATAGTTCTATTATTACTAAATATTAATATGATTTATTAAGTGGCATTTATACCCTTTTTGAATTTTGTATTTTCTATGGATGATATACTTTTATAGCCTTATTTATGTCAACATGGATGAGTAACTCCTTGGATATTTTAGGAATGGGACACTTTTCTAAATGGTGTTTTTCATTTCCTTTTTATTTCATGTATGTAGTATCGTTTTACACTATTTATTAATTATTACTATGCTAACTTATCTAATTAGTTAGTGGAGGAATTGCCACTTGGAGGTACGCATAGCTATGGGTTATTTTTGTATTCTATTATTGAATTAATGTATTTTGGGGTTAGTTGTAACATTATTATTATTATCCTAGCTATCTTACTAATTTATTTATTGAGTGGATAAAATGTGCCCCTTGTCCCTAATGATTATTATTCTCTTTTATTTATTTATTTTGCTTATGGAGATGTAACGACTTGTATATTTTTGGAGGAGAATGAGCCATTTGTCTCTATCCTTGATTGGTTAATGTATTCTGATTGATGTATTATGATCATTGTTTTCTGTTTGATGAATCATGGTTGATGTATTCTAATTATGTATTCTAATTGATGTATTCTGATTAATGTATTCTAATTAATGTATTCCAATTGATGTGTTTTGATTGATGTACTATGATTGATGCATGTATGGTTGTCCTTAGTTGATATTACAATATCGATGTATGATTGATATAGGTTGAGATATTATGAATTGATGATCAATTCCTGTATGGATGATGTATGCATGTGGGTCCCTGTATGATTGATATTAGTTGATGAATAATGGCTTTTTGAATGATCTCTAAAGAAGAATTATGCTTTGTGTTGAGATGAAAAATAATATTTCGTTATGATTTTTTTTGGTTCTTAGTTAGATTAAACTGTTTCATATAAGTTTACTTTTCCTGTTACATTAAAATGCAAAAGTATTGGTGATCTTTGAAAATATTCATCCTTGTGATCTTCATTAGAAAAGTATCTTGTGTCATTATTGAAAGGTATCCTGGTAATAACTTGGTGGTATTTTATATATCTCTGTTAAAAAGTAGGTACTAATCGTGTAACTGATTAAGTACGATACATGTAACTTTATTGAAGATGGACTTCTTGTATCCTTATATATTCAATACTAATTGTGTAGAATGTGGTACTAGTATCTTTGTTAGGAAACTATCCAGGGATCTTGTTGAAAGAAAATATATCCTTGTGATCTTTGTTGAAAGTATATTGCTTGGATATCCTAGTAGTATATCAAATAAATTTGTTGAAATGCATCTTTGTAAAATATCATAGTCATATTTCATGCATCTTGTTGGAAAAATATATTGGTGTCACATCATGAATCCCTGCAGGAAAAGTATTTGAGTGATAAATCATGCAAAAACATCTTGGTAATGCATCTCATGTGATTGACTAATCCGAACACATTTATTGTATCTTAGATACATTTCATATGATTGAAATTGATTAGAATAAGATTCAGTTAGATGAATTTCAAGTATTTCATGGAATAAGTACCTTGCATATACTAAAGTATTTAGGCAATTAATTATAAATTTATTTGCTTGAAAGATATATTTTATAAATCTTGTTGAACAAAATATATGTTTACTGCTAACCATGTGTTTATTGGGAATGTGAAAAATCATCCTTGTTGAAGAAGCATATTTATTTCAAGTATCTTTGTTGAAGAATATGGTTTAGCTGTCGGGACTAAGTTCCTAGATTCCCTTAGAGAGAATTCTAGTATCCATTTATAGAGAGGTATTCTAGTGGATTATGACTCCTTTGCTTCCATCATATCACTCTACTAGTCACAGGTTCTCGCACACGAAGCCAGGAAATGGGATGGTGACCCCATAGGTAGTGGAGACAGACACGAAAGTAGTAGTGGGAATCATTGTGGTTCTCAGATGAGGTAGTTCTAAGAGTATCTAAATTGATTGTACTCTTCTTGTGGGAGGGAGATTGTCCTTTTGAAGCTATTTGCCCAAATTTGAGATAAGTATTCTCTCGTGTACTATTCATGTTGTTGTATTCTATATAGGTGCCATGGTAACTGATTTATGTTATCTTTATGTTCATGGTTTAGTTGTTAAATAATACTCTTATATCATGTATTGTATATTTTTATACCTGATGTTAATCATATTGTTTATTGAAATATGATTTTTTAGGTGAATGTATCTTTGTTTATATTTGAAGACTCTGTAATGGGGATTGAATATTGACCCTTGCTACTAGTCTTGGTTTTCACACAGGAAACCAGGAAATGGAATGGTGATATCTTGAGTAACGAGTTAGTTGAAGGCATTCACATTCCATAGGTAGTGGAGACAGACAAGATAATAGTAATGGGAAGTATTGTGGTTTCTCGAAAGAGGAGTTTTGAGAAAGACTGCTTGAAAAATGAAGGTAATGATCCTTTTGAAAGTTGTAAAAGCATGTATGTATTATGCATCACGGATGATGCATGGTTTAAGGGTGAGGGGATTGTTGGTCTATTTTTCTTACTATGGCCAACTACAGAGAATTAACCCACACAAGGCATTTAACAAAACCCTTAGTGTGTTTGATATAGCTAACTCTCGCAGGTTATGGTCCTGCTACCATTTAAGTTTTGTTATCTTAAGGAGAGTATCACTATTTAATATTCAAAAAGTGTTTTCAAAAAACTATTTAACAGATGAAAAAATTAATTAAATTCTAATGAAAACTACCTATTTAACAACTGCTAAATTAAAAGTAGTTTTTTATCTACTCGTTATACTAGTCTATATTGTTGATCTATCCTATCTTGGACAATAACAGTTTTATAATAATTACTATTACTTGTTGTACTGTAAGTTATGATATGGAAAATGTAATATATATATATATATACTGAGAAAAATCTCTTTAAATATATTAAAATTCCAATAAAATTTGTTATCAGATAAATCTAATCAAGCGGACGCCAGATCTCCCTAGTCCAAGTGGATCTATAAAAAATCAAGTACATAATAAAATCTACTTTCCTAGATCAAATAGAAATGAAAAGAAACAGATAGATCACTTATTTGCAATATGCAAATCCTCTTCTCTCTTTGTTGATCTAAGCTTCAGAATCTTCAGACCTTCAGCTGCAAAAACCTCTAGAGAAAGTGGAAACAAGCAAACATCACATGTGTATCCAAACATGAATTGATCTAAGCTAAAAGTTAAGGAATAAATCTCTAAACATTATTAACACAATAACATTTATAGAAAGAGATTTGTATTAATGTAATAAAGGAGATACATAGAATTACAAATAGAAGGAATGTCACAACCTAGCCTTAACACTGCAAGCTTCCATCGAACAATCCAAGACAAAGCCTCCAAAGCAAGCTAGCAAGCCTCCCAATGGATGATAGGGATCACCTAGAAATTCCACCAGCATACTAGTACCATAGTCCTTCCTCCCTTCACAATGGAGAGAGGGTTTAATTTATAAGGCTAAAGGGATAGAGTAGGTTGAGGATTAGGAGGAGGAGTCTAAGGGATCTTCTCCATAGGTTAGGAACCAAATGCCACCTCACCTAAATGATAGGGATAGACATCCACCTCATATACCTTCGAGAAGGATCTTGAAACTCCATTTTTTCGCTCAAAACACCACCGGTGCACCTTCCATGAAGGAAAAGAGCACCATCGGTGCACCTAGCAGTGGGAGACAAAGCACCGGCAGGGGTGCACCTAGGATGAAGGGAAAAAGTGCCATTGACACACCTATCATGAAGGGGAAAAGCTTCAGCCTTCCTAAAGAGGGAAAAAAGTAGGAAAACCTCAATCTCAATCAACTTTAGCAGAGGTAAATTTGGGGATTAGGAAAAGGGTTGACACATTGATCAAAAGGATAAGATTTCAGTGTAACAGAATGCCCCCCAAAGCATGAAGTTATAAGAATGCTATAGGTGAATGCTTTTTAAAGTGAAGAAATTGAAGGCAAGGATGTTGGCTGGAAGGTTCTGCAGTATCACTGACTTAAATCTAAAATGACTCATAACATGGTTGCCGACCAATATAATGCAGATCCATGGTAGTAGAGACCGACTGAACACAATCATGGCTACTAGACACAAGCGTAGATCCATGATGAGATGATAACACAGCCACGACCAATACAATGTGGATCTGTGTAATATGACTCAAAACAAACTCCATCGCAACCTAGGCGAAGATATCCGACAACCCAGGGTCTTCAAGCCGAACCTGCAACGATACGAATCTAACCATGCGATTACAATGTATTGATGTCGAACATGGTAGAAACCACTTGATTACCAGTCATTGACTTAAATTGTTAACAAGTGCGAGGGAAATCACCATTGATGTAAATGATTCCCAAGGTATCTCAGTACATGCCATCAAATGTGAATAGAGGACTTGGATTCGAACACTCGATGAGATATTTCAATCAAGAGCCAATGATGTAAAGTCATGTTGAATTCAAGGTAACCTACCATTAAGGCATGCAGGCCCAAGGTACTTGACTTGGTTTCTAAGTCTAATTCCTGGATAAGGAGTTGAAGTTGACAGGAATAAACTTGTCGAAGGAGGGCCATGATGAATCCCCCATCATCGACACAAAACACGATCATAGATGTTTTGTAGTAAACCAAACATCATAGTGATGTGTGAGATTGACTCAGAGATGACCAACATGATAGAAGGTATGCTGACTGCAAAAAGTGAATAGAACAAACTTCTCTTGAACATGGGCATGGCATGACTTGGCAGTATTGACATGAGAATGATACCAATACCCCAATGCAACTGACGCTGAGAGTATTCTTGGATAACTCAAAGGAGGTAAGAAGACTCTAGGAATTAACAAGACTTGAAGACAAACAGATTACCCAAGTACTGAATTGAGTATGCAAATGAGTGCTATGTTCAAGAGTAACTATGTACTGCCATAACAAAATAAATACTCTTTCCTTAATTTCCCCATCATGAAGGATGAGTGCCTCTTTTTGTTTTAACAAGTTCAAAGAGGGTAACAAACACTCATTATAGCTCATCAAGTGATAAGTCCATTCTCATATGTTTTGTGAACCTTAGAAAGGAGGGGTTCATTCCCAGAAAAGGGTCCTTCATCTTTTAATTTTACAAGTCGGACGAAAGCAAACTCATTTGCCATTTCATGTTTAGAGATTGTAAAATGAATAAGAAGACTCCAAAAATGTCCTTTTTCGTAAATAGGCCTAGTCGGTCCGAAAAAGAGATAACCTACCACCGACTAGTCGACCGTTCTGATACTTTTACAAGCGTGAATCATAACAAGTTCGCTTGGCAATCTTTTTGTGTTTTAAGGAGATTGAAAAGAGCTTAAATATAACTCTGTAACGAGTTCTTTTTTCATAATCCAATTTTAACGAGTATGAAAAAAAGTAAAAGTACACTCGATACCTCTTTACTAAGTTTTTAACGATCATGACAAAGGTATAAAAGGCACTCGGAACCTTTTTCATGTTTGAAACCAGAGCACAAAAAAGCGATAAAGTAAGTTTAAACCGGTTTTCATGTTTTAACCAGACAACAAAAAATGAAAAGTAATCTCAACAACATCTTACTGTTTTTAACGAGCTCGAATATCAGTTGAAAGAATGCTCAGGGTATCTGCTAAATTTTTTAACGAGCTTGGAACAAAATAAGAACTATGCTCAAAGGGTTGTTTCATGGTTTAACGAGCTCGGAACTGAGAAAGTATGCTCAAAATGGATTCCATTGATGGGTGATTTATCAACATGATGTCTAGTGGTTGGTACTTGCCCCCAGTATAACTATCAAGTGGCTAAATCCAATATAAATAGGTAGGGTACATGCCCCCAAAGCTTCATTGAGTCTTGACACAATGGAAGAATATGTTTCATTTTTTAACGAGCTTGACACGAAAAAGGAACTCCTCTCAAGGTCAGTTTTATTTTTTAACGAGATTGAAACCAAGAATAAACACTGCTCGAGGTTACCTGTTTCATTTTTACACAAGATTGAAACAGAAAATAACTATGCTTGTGGGAACCTGTTTCATTTTTACACAAGCTTGAAACAGAAAGTAACTATGCTTGAGGACATCCATTTCATTTTTTAACGAGCTTGACATGGAATGGGAACTATGCTCACAAGAATCTATTTAATTTTTTAATGAGCTTGACATAGAATGGGAACTATGCTCACAACGCCAGTTTCATACTTTAACGAGCTTTAAACAAAAAGTAAATATGCTCGCAACGCATTTCTAAGCCAACATGATGTCTAGAGGTTGGTGGTTTCCCCCCTTACATAAGAAGCTAGTGACTAAACTCCAGTATGATGTCCAGAGGATGGAGCCATGCCCCCCATTTTACCTATGATGGGAAGAATCTAACTAGAAGGGGAAGGAACCACAAAAACATGCAGGACATTCAAGGAATTCTGATGACTAGGATTCATACGATGATTGGGTTTAATGAAGGAAAGTTGGTCAATGGTCACAATATTGCCATCATGGGGAAAATACATCACTTGAAAGAGTGTGGACACAACAGCTTTGTAAACATAATCACGCCCAAGGAGCATATTGAAATCTAAGGGACCTTGGACTACCATAACATCGATAAAGACAATTTTTCCTCCCAAAGTAATAGGAAACTAAGGAAGGATCCCTAAGGGTGCAGTAGGTATTTGATTAAAAGCCAAGATTTGATCGGTAGCTGACACAAGCAGAGGAGAACCTATGGCTTGCCAAGTAGTTTTGGATAAAATGCTAACAGAATCCCCTTCGTCCACAATAGTGTAGAGTATGCTCTTAGAAGTAACTCGCACAGATATCTAGCAAGAAACACTCGAATGAAGACGCGATTCTGTTAGGTTACTCCAGTCAAAGGAAATAACCTCACTACTTGGAGAGGGTTCTGTTGAAAGAGACAAAATTTTCTCTTACATAGAACAATCAAAACTAACTACGAAAGCATCAGCAGGATGGTTTTCACTCTCGATTAGAAGAGAGGGACAAGATGAAGATTGTGTCAAAGGGACTACTTCAGTCCGAACACTCTTTGGTGAAAGAGTGGGATCGGGTGGAGATGGCATCAACTCGACCACTTTAACTTCACTCTCCAAAGGAAGAGTGGGATCAACCAAGGATGGACTTGGATCGACCACTTCAACTTCACTCTTCAACGGAAGAGTGGGATCGACCAAGGATGAACTTGGATTGACCACTTGATAAACCAATGGGATGTAAAAGGACAACTTATGCTAACCGGTTGGAAGCCATTGTTGAGGAACAGTAATATCTTCCAACAACTTTGAAGCTTCATCCATGCGAGGGAAAAGGTAAGTGCGGTGCATATCCTTACATAGCAAGCAAGGATATCTAACCTTTCCTTTTTGACTCTTAGCCAAAGAGTCACTGATTGATGGGGCATCATCAACACGAAGACCAGAGACTGATGACATGGGTTGTTTAGACCACACTTCTGACACACAAGAAAGACCAGGACAATCCTTGAGAAGGTGATCACCCTTACAAAGTCTACAAGGGAACTTAGCTTTATGCAGGCTGAAAACAGGTACATCAATACTCCCAGCATGATTATCAGTGGCTGGTGGGATTTCAACATGAAGATAGGAGGTTGGAGCTATGACCTTCTGCTTAGTGTTCTTCTTCTTAGCCTTCCTTTTGGTCTTCTTCTTACTCGCCCATTTACTAACATTAGAGTTTTCAGTAGGTGAAGAGGAAGAAAGGGAATTCGATTCAACATTCGAGGAAGAAGGAGAAGGGTTAACATGAGGTTGATGCTCATGTGGTAAAGGACTAGGATCCAACCCAAAGGATGCATTTGGTATAACAGGATTGGAGAATAACCATACAGGTAATCCGATAGTCAATCCAGGAAGGTTCAAAGTGGCCATGAAGGTAGTACCAATAGTTGCACAAGGAGGAGAAAAAAAAGACATACCCTTAAAGGGGTCTCTTGACTAGTGGTCCCAGGAAAGTCTCCCATATCTTAACTCTCTAAGAATCTCTGAAGTACCACACAAAAAAACACTACTCAAATCTAAAAGCAACAAGCAAACTGTGTGAATAGGAGTGGATGAACGGTCAGGATTATCATGGGATTATCAAGGCTTCACAACTAGTGCGATGCCAAGATGACCAAAAGGTCAACTCAGTTGGTCACAGGAATCCTAAGAGGGTCTCCCAATATACACTAGGTACGGGGGAGGTCAACTCCATAGTGGTGTTGTCTAATGCACAACCGTACAAAAGGGGCCTTTTGACATACAATCGAGTACGTGAAGTACCTTTTGATATACCTCAAGGGTACATGAAAGACCATTTGATATACCAATGGTACGTGGAAGAACTACATAGTCCCCGAGATGCAGTGTAGGCAATAAATGACAATTTCCACGTTTAACGATGACGAAACACGTCACTAACTTACGCACAATTACTAAATGATTTTAAACCTAAGATAGTGTTAATTTTATCTTGAGCGGTTAAGTGGATGCATGGTGTGTAGACAAGAAATGTAAAAAGAATGCAAATCCTAGCTACATGACAATGAACATTTCTCTTTCAGAAAGCTACCTAAGGTAGGGAAAGAGTTTTTTGTTAAAGAAGACAAAAATCAGAGATTTAAGAAAACCAAGTTCTAATCGAATCCAACTATGAATATTTTAAAGATCAACATCAAATACAATTCTTGAAAAGACCTATGAATTTATACACGATCCTAGATTCTTTAAATTTGCTTCTCTTTTGATTGAGTTTTCTCTTCAAACAAACATGAATCTTAATAATAAAGAAAATGATAATTCTCTTTTTAGATCTACAAATAGAAAATGAAAGAATATCTACAACACTCCATTATTCAGAAATCAAAAGGAAGATGACAAGCAACCAAACAACTCCAAAACAATCAAGAATTGCTCCAAAACAATAAAAATGCAACCAAAAACTCAATGACTGAGGGGAGGAAGGGTTTGGAGATCAGATATGACTATCCAAAAAAATTTGAAGAGGTCTAGAAATGTGATAAGGAATGGAAAGGAAGAACTAATAGGTGGAGGATTGAAATTGCATACCACAACCAAATCAAAATATTCACTAATAAAGCATCCCAAAATCAACAAAATCAACTCCAAATAGAGATAATGTTGGATCTAGGGGGTGTATGACTATCATATATAGCCTAAAAACCATAATCCATCAAACCAAAACCCAAAAATAAAGGAAAATCAGGCTAAAAAATGAGTTTCAAAGGGTTGGTGCTCCTCCCTATACTGCACCAGAGCGCCTATGAGGGGACCGACGCACCTACAACACTGAAAAAGAGTGCCTATGAGGGGATAGGCACACCTACACCAATGCAGAAGAGCATCGATGACGCACTTTCTCTTAAGGAAAAGAGCACCTATAGAGCCAACGCTTACGACGCTAAAAAATGACCCCAGCGATGCTCTGTCTACATAACCCAGGTGCACCAGTGGAGAAACAGACAGTTTAAAAGCTAGATTTCCTATGGGAGAAGGGAAGAAGGCCTGATAGTGATCTAAAGAGCATCAATAGGATGCAAGAAACTCATCAAAGACAAAATATCAAGGAGGGAGGATCTCTAAAGGCTAGCAAAAGGATTGATAAACATATATGAAATAAAAACAAAAGAAATCAGATCTATGCACATCCCCAGTGGAGTCGCCAAATTTGTTATCAGATAAATATACTCAAGCAGACTTAAGCCAATTCTCCCTAGTCCAAGTGGATCTAGAACAAATCAAGTACAAAATAAAATCTACTTTCCTAGATCAAATAGAAATGCAAAGCAATAGATAGATCGCTTACCTGCAATATGCAAATCCTCTTCTCTCTTTGTTGATCCAAGCTCCAGAATCTTCGAATCTTCAGCTGCAAAACCCTGTAGAGAAAGTGGAAACAATCAAACAACACATGTGTATCCAAACATGAATTGATCTAAGCTAATAGTTAAGGAAGAAATCTCTAAACATTATTAACACAATAACATTTATCGAAACAGATTTGTATTAATGTAATCAAGGAGATACATAGAATTACAAATAGAAGGAATGTCACAACCTAGCCTTAACGCTGCAACCTTCCATCCAAAAATCCAAGCCAAAGCCTTCAAAGCAAGCCAGTAAGCCTCCCAATCAATGATAGGGATCACCTAGAAATTCCACCGGCATAATAGTACCATAGTCCTTCCTCCCTTCACAATGGAGAGAGGGTTTAATTTATAAGGCTAAAGGGATAGAGTAGGTTGAGGATTAGGAGGAGGAATCTAAGGGATATTCCCCATAGGTTAGGAACTGAATCCCACCTCACCTAAATGATAGGGATAGACATCCACCTCATATACTGTAATACTCCAAAAATTCGTAAAAATTTAAAATTTTTCATTTAACATAAAATGTTCATAGTCGTCACTTCCTAGGAACAATTAACTACTAACGGTTACTTTAATTAAATAGTATTAAATTAGAAATGATTATTTTGTTAAGCTCTAGTTATGTTTACTTATTAGTTTGTTTTCATAATTCCATGATTAGGATTTGATTTAGCAGGTTCTGATTTGAAATAACTGGAATTGAAACATATGTTTAAATTCTAGTACTAAGTTTGTTTTACTGTCTTATGACAAGTAGGAAAGAACTTCAGTTGAGATCGAGGATTATTTAGCTTATAGCTAATGCGGTGATGTGATGCTTCTTTTACATGTCCTTTACAGGCAACAAGTTTGTTACGAGTTTCTAGATTGAGATTATTATCTCAACTTGCATAGAATTAAATGCTAATATATTTATTTGTTTTACATTTTTGAGCAGTAAAAGAGGTATCATTGATCTTATTATTTATGTTCTTCATAGTTGCTAGTAATATAAGTATTTTAAGTAATATGAACTTAGATCATTTAATCTACCAATTCACTAAAACAAAACTTGTTCGTTTGACTTTCATCATGCTCTTTTTAGTTTAATGCCTGTATGTAACTCTAGTGAAAGGCATCCCATATAGCAGGTTCCTTTGTTTATATACTTGATGCTGAAATAACCTCCCAGGTTTTTGTTTCTACAAATATCGAGTTAACCTAGGAAACCTATGATTTGAGTAAAGACATTAAGTACATTGACTGAAGGACACACATAGAACTAGTTCTTAGTGCATAAGATAGTTTTAAGCTATTCTAGTACTTATCAATTAGAGATGCACTAATACCACTTGTATTTCTTTAAACTATAGTGTTATTAATTTTTATGTAAGGAAGGATGAATTAATTTCTATAATAAGTCTATCCTTTTTATCCTTTGTATAATTCCTCATCTCATAAGGTATTACTAAAAAACAACACCCTAGTACCTTTAATCATGATATCAATTTATTATCTAAGTTAACATGCTAGCTATGCATCTTTCTATAGTTGCAAGTATATATATGTAGTTGATTTTAATTGTTATATTTTCTCAACTTGCTACAAAGTAACTTATTATGCAATTATCCTCATTGGATTATGTTTTTCTTACACCAATGCAAATGTTATAAACTATACTATAACCCTAGTATATTTACTATCTACCTTCGTTTTAGTTAAGGATACAACAATGCATACAACCTATGATGAAATATAAGAAAGGTTATAATAAGGTTATAACCTAGTTTTTAATGATCAAAAGCTTGTTGCTTTCAGGCCGCTCCAGTAGTTTTCGAACTATAACCTAAAACCCACAATTTGCAAAAAAATTTGAGGACACGTGGTTGCAAATCAAAGGATAGGGTTTTGACCTTTTGGATTTTACCGTATATATTCTATTAAACCCTAAAATATCACCTTAACCTATCTTTTTCTTTTCTCTGGAAGAAGAGGGCGGCAGGCTCATGGTCGCTTGGCCTGACTGTCACTCCACTATGTAAACTTCCTCATCGTTAGCCTTCTTCTTATGCGTGTAGAGGTGCACTTGGATACTACCTTTGTTTCTGTGGACGAACCCTCCATAGTTGTTGCCCAACTCTGCAAGTGATATTCCGTTCATTATCTTGACTCTGTAAAATGATTCCACCCCAACACGAAAGAGTTTGGTAGTGTGAGAACAACTGTGAATTTTGTTGTAGTGTGGTCTTTTTGTGTGCATAGATTACTATTTTTCATTGCCCAACTTCTGGTGTGGCATTTGACTTTTCCCCATCATGGATTTGGATCTCAAACTTCAAATCTGTGAGCCACATTTCCTTCTGTCAATTCATTAGAGAGAATTTGAGGTCAAAAATGGGCCTCAAAAGGACCAAAATGTACTATAAAAATCAACCAATTACATTCTAGTAGATGACATCATCCCCCATGGTTGAGGTGGCATTGCATGAGTTAAGATGCTTATTTGTCACATTTTCTATGGTGGATGAAAACCCATAGTTAACCAAGGTAGTGGTACTAGTACTTTTCAGTCATAAAGTGAAGTACTCATAATAAAAGTCATTTCACACTTTCTCATAAAATAATATTATTGTTATTTTCAAGTAAAGTACTCACAATTCACTTTCTCATAAAATAATATTATTGTCATTTTCAAGTAAAGTACTCATAATTCATAAAAATGTCTTTTCACATCCTTTTATAAAATAATATATTGTCATTTTCATGTTTTTTAATTTTAAATTATATATTCACTCAATTGTATTTAATATCATAATGTCAAACTAATATATATATATATATATATATATATATTAAATCTTGTACTTTTAAAATAAATTAAATTCATGAATGATATTTATATGAAAAAAATATGTTAGTTATGTATAAAAATTAAATTCATTTTTGTTTAATTTCATTTACAAGTTCAATACAAATAAATGCTAAAGGACAATAATTTTTTGGGAATTTACAATGAATCTTAGTCACATCATTGTAGAGTTATTTTATTAATTTTATTTATAGTCAATTTAGAAAAGTAACTCAACCATGGTTATTTATATTATGCATAAAAAGTAGTGTAGGAGATGAGTTGTCATATATACCCCATAAAACCCCTAACTCATAATATTTTAATATATCTTATATTTTTGTAGTACATCTCTTAGGAGGCCCATTTTTTACCTCAAATTCTCTCTAATGTCTTTCTTGAAGCTCTTCGTTCTCTAAAATGGTGGCTAGGGTTTCATTCTATCGTATTCTTCTCAGCAAAGAAAAGCGAATAAACCAGGTAAGAACTTCTTCATGTTTTTATCCATTCTTGCACTGTTAAGTTTCAATGTTTTCTCTAATGATAGAGGGTTTAACTAATTATGGTTCTTCTCTATTACATGCTTCAATTCTAAGAGTCTTAAGTGGGAAGATACCACTAGAAAGGCTCCACTTAGCGTGTCTTCTGGTAAGCCTCAGTTTCACTGAGGTTCCTCCTACAGTGGTGTACGACGTTTATTTTGAGTTGGTTCAGTTCTTGGGTTTCTAGTTTTTGGCTTGGCCGTGGATATACTGTGTTGTATAAAATTTTGCAACGCCACGGGCCGATAATTATGATGTGTTTTCCAAAGAAATCTTTAATCCCTTGTGGCTATTTAGTGTAAAAAAATATGGGGCTTTCATGGCCGAATCATGAGTAAGAAATATGGGCCTTCGGTCGTAGTTCTATTTACTGTAAAGTTGTTTAAACAGGCTTTTAAGCCCTAACTTAGTTTGTAAAGGCCATTAGGCTGTATCCTTTAAGAAGAATGTGACAGTTAGAGTTCATATGCTTTTTAAATTGTTATTAAGCTCGAAGCTTACTGTATTGTAAATTATAATTTGATAAAATTTATACACTGTGGCTTTAAGTAAAAGATGGAAATTGTGATATTCTTTATTGTTGTAGTTTTCCTCAATTCTGTTTAAAATATCTATCAGAGTTTATGTTATTGTAATTCGATATTTATTTTGATTATGTTTTAAGATGAAATGAAATGTTTCAGACAGTTAGCATTTAAGATATAGTTTGATTTTTACTGTCAGTAATAAATTTCTGTAGTAAGTAGATAGAAGAAAAGAAATGGACTAAGTAACCTAATTCTTTAATGTATTTTCAGAGTTGAAAATATATTGACAGTAGATAAGTTTTGATTTGTTTAGGAGTGAAAAGAACAATCCCTCTGCTAGTAAAAAGGGGGTGGAAATTTGGTTTATATGTTTACAGTTCTTGAACAGGTTTATTTATAAACCCTAATTTCCTTAGTTTAAAATATTTAGTTAGTATTGGATTATAATGTTATCCTAGTTTCTTTTTACTTAGATGAATTATTATAGTAAAATTTCTAGCCTTATGTTCTGTTTCTTTAAGTTAATATTAGTTATTTTAATTTCTGTTGTTATAATGCCTTTTAATTATTAAGTTAATAGACTTATAATAAATAGTCTATCTAAATTAATACTTTTAAATCTTTTCCTAAGACAGATCTATATATATATTTTCAAGTATTCTGTCTAAATAAAGACATCTAAATAAAAATAAATACATAGATACGAATCACTCTTATGAACCTGTAGAGGATAATAATTCATATTCATGCATACTTCAATCGATTCTTTATCTGCAGTTAATCTAACCTACTGTACTAGAGTACTACCTTTAGAAAAGGTGTGGAAAATGTAGTTAGGTATTTGTTTATCTATCAGTAAAACTAGTAATTCTTCTAATAAATTACCCTAACCTGTCTATTCTAGCATTTAACTATCTTTTCACAGTAAAGTATTTCTTTTAACTAACCCTAGTAGCAACAGAATAGTATCATAACCTATCATTGCTTAACTTAAACTTTCTAGATAACAATAACATTTAAAAAGATAGATATATTAAGTAGAACCTGGAAATATAGATGAGGTGACAACAACTTAAGGAACCTGTTCCTCCCAACCAACTCCTGGAGAAAAGATGGACTGCAAATCTCAGGACCCCCGAGCTTGTCTCCTGGTCCACCTGGTAGAAGTATTGGGTGAGAGATGTAGTTTAGTAATCCTCTACAACTCTACTGAGTGTTCAGCAGTCAATCAGTTCTGCATGTAGCAGTATGAACTTAGCTTAGAATAGCTGCACTAGTTCAAGTCTTCAGCACTTTTCCACTCAAAACATACTTCAGCTAGTCCCCTCCATTGAATTTTCTTGTGCACTTCATTCACTCATAATGTTCACAAGTCAAGAATGAGAAGCCTCAGTNGCATGCCTAGGTCTTTTGGGTCAGTTTTCACTTAATGAGCCACCTTCTCTTGTTCCACTTTCTTGGGGAACATGACCACAAAAATAGGGAAGTTTCCTCTTGCAACAACTAGAAGTAGATTGAGGATGCTGTCAAGTATCAATCTACTCTCAACCTAGCCTTCTCAACCAAGTGACTAGTAAAACATTCATTTAACAGCTTCCCTACGCTGTTGTCTCATCTTTCATTTATTTATTAATAAAATATTCAACAATTACATTCAATTATCCTTGAGCCCACTTGGTCATTAATTACAAACTTTATAATAAAATATATCATAATGTTTCTTAAAACATAAATTTTTTTGCAAATTGGGGCATGTGACATATACCTTCGAGAAGGATCTCAAAACTCAATTTTTTCCCTCAAAACACCACTGGCGCACCTTCCATGAAGGAAAAGAGCATCGTCGGCGCACCTGGCAGTGGGAGACAGAGCGCCGGCAGTGGCATACCTAAAATGAAGGGAAAAAGTGCCATCGATGCAGCTAGCATGAAGGGGAAAAGCGTTGGCCTTTCTAAAGAGGAAAAAAAGCAGGAAAAACCTCAATCTCAATCAACTTTAGCAGAGGGAAATTTGGGGATAAGGAAAAGGGTTGACATATGGATCAAAAGGACAATATTTCAGTGTAACAAAAGTAAATTACAGTAATATGTAATAAGAAATCATAATAAATTATTACAACCTATAATATAAGTATTGTCACAATACAACAAGCTCTACTATGTCCAATATTTGAAAAATTAGAATTAATCATTGATCCAAAACATCTATACAAACAGATAATAAGAACAATAATTATATAAATAATCATATAACAGTTATATTAAATAATAAACATGATCTAATAATAAATTTAAACATCACATAACCAAATATTTAAACATGGTGTATTCGAGAGTGAAAATATGATCAATACATCACAATACAATGCGTATGTAAACCAAGATATGGCAATAAACTGTAAAAGAGATTTGTTGTATATGTATATAATATTATCAAATAAAATAGGTACAATAATGTTACCAGTTTCTTGGGACATCACCAAAACATATGCCAGCATAAGTATTATCACGACATAGGAATCTACTTCAAAATTACAAAAAAGAAATACAACTCTGTATGACAATTTCTTCGCTCTCTCGAATCCCCCATCTCAAGTCACTACTTATATACAAAAAATAAATCAACTACTTGGAGATTCTTACGAATCAATTTACCAAAAATAGACTTTTCAGTTTTAACAACTGTCAAAGTAAAACAAACAATCTACATGATTGTTCTATTAAAGCGATAATGAGCATCCGTGATAGTTTAAATCATTCCCTTAAATAGAAGGCACCTGACAGTGAGAGCATTAGAAGAGGTAATCGATTTATCAACCGGTAATCGAAACTTCAACAACATCAACAAAACATAGTCATATGAATTCTATAAGCCACATGTAATAACAATTTAATAAATAATTAAATCTTTAATTAAACTTGTATTTAATAAATGAAACAGTAAACAAACGAATTTTAAGCATGCCTACAGAATCTTTGATTATGTAGGTATGCTAATTAAATCATTCATTACCTGTTAATGATCAAAATCTTGTTAAATGTAAACTGAAACAAAACAAGTTTAAGTCGTGATATGCAATTTGGCAGCTCATCGTACCTTAGATAATATGGCCTGAAGTTTCATAATCTTAATCTTTTGTTGTTCTCCTTGTTTGAGTAATCTTTCATTTGCAACATCTAAGGAATGTTTTACGACCTTGTACATATCCTTATTTAACTTCAATTCTTTCCATCTATTCACCCACAACAAAAACTTACCTTTGTGGGTTTTAATTTCTTCCTTCATTCCCAGTGCGTTGTAATGAGATTCCTTCAATTCTGTTTCCAACTGAGATACTTTGTCCTTAAGCAATTGTTTACTAAGTTTGTTGAGGATTTTTTCACTCCTAGAAGGCAAGGAATCACCTGTGTATGGAGGCCTTTGTTCAGATCTAAATGGAGATAACCCATCAATGAATTCATCAGGAGAAGTATCCATGGGGTTATTCACCTCCAAGCTTTGTTCATTACAATCGCTATAATGAGAAATTTCACAATTTGGAAAAAGATCATCATCATCGCTTACGATTTCCACTAGTGGAGACTATTTCTGTTGTTGCAATGTTGCAGGGGTCACTGACTATAGTCATACTCCAAGTAAACTGATGAGCACTTATAGAGACAAACTCTCTTTGTTTAGGTTTAAGTCCATAAAAAATAATCGAGTCTACGTTTTGATAGTTGACTAATTCTGTTGGATTTTGTGTAGGTATGTTATAGGTTCGAACATGCTACGAGTGATTGATAGAAATTACAACCATTGGAATGGTATAACCCTCTGCCAAATTATATCCTAAATATTTCACTGGGGAAGGTTTACTAACATCCACTTCTTAAGGGTTTAAATCAGGATTAAATGTAGAAGGTTCGCTTGTAGAGGTCGTCTTCTTTCTGTCGGATCCTAGGGATAGGAGATGGCCAAAACTCAGTTTTCCCAAAACTATTTTCAATTAGAAAAGGGTCCTAACTCTTACCAATCATATACAATTGGTACTGTATCAATATTTTTAATAGACCATGGTGGAGTGATCTTAGGTCCTGGCCTCCTACAGTATTTTGGACCGCATAAGCCATCTTTTCCAAACTATTAAGCAAAAAACATGGTAAATTTAATCTACAACCTTTGAATGCCATCAAAATCCCAAGGTGATAAAAATGTACATAGTAAAACCTACCATCACATGTGATGTACCTTATATTGAATTGTAGAAGAGGACGCCATTCATGCTTAAGGAACTTTGCAGGATATCAATGCTTATCTTCAAAATATTATGGCAGAGGAAGCAACAAATGTTTACATTTTGTTCTGCTAATTTCCTTTTGCTTGAACCACCTTTCACCCTGCTGTGGTAGCTTCGTAGCATGAGCTATGAGGTCTTTGGAAATCACTAGACGTAGGTTCCCAATTTAGAAAACGTTATCTTTAAGCGACAAAGCAAATTTTCAGGTCACTTCTAAGTTATGCTTGTTAAAACTCATAGAGAAGTCACCCCAACCAATTTTATCAATCAATTTAGTTTCAATCTCCAATAATTCACTTCCGGTTGGCTCAAATCTATAGAGGGAAACCATTGTATCAACGATCAACTAGTAAACATGGTATATTTGTGGGTGATTACCAACGCAAATGGGAAACACAAACCATATTAAGCCATCCTTGTGTAAAAACCCCAATTTCGACCATCAGCGCAACCAAAACAATACAAATTTCATCCTAGAGTTTGATAAATCGAGGGCAGTGATGATGGCAACGAAATTATGGTCTCGTACATGAGTTATAAATGAAGATGGAATTTGAAATCTCATTGATATCATGAATTGACACGACAATAATGGTTTTACCTTAACAAACAAGTGTCAAACATCTCTTAATAGTAGAATGATTCTTGATTTCGATCCAATCTAGGGTAGAAACAAATGTCATATTGATAGTTTCGTTTTGCATGAGCGCCATTGTAGTTCAGATACAATTCAAATGTAGGTTCAAATAATCATTTAAGATCAGTTTTAAAGTTAATGTTTAGATATATAATGAATTAACATTATTAATCTAAACATTACATAAAAAATAAAAAAATGAATTTAATCACTTATACTTTTCCTAGAATTATAAACAAAACATTGAAGACCTGGTATTAATCAATCATGAGAAAATCATGTAGGCAGAATGAAGTAAAAATCATAGAAGTAACATTTGACTTGGCTTCAAAATGAGATTAGCAGGCCGTTGATTTAATTAACTAAAGCTATATTATCACTAAAAAAATATAATCAAAAGTTAATATATGTGAAAAAAAATTGATTATATAGTAAGTAGATTTAACAGCTGCTAAATTTATTATCAATGATACCTCAACAACATGAAATTGAAATGCTTGCAATGACCTTTTACTCAGATAATTTTTGTCTTCAAATTGAGATTACCTTCAAAATCATATATTCTGAAGGCACTCTTTAATGATTTTCTCAAGAATTTATTAAAGAAGAAAACTAATGTCATTTTTTTATTAACTAAACACAATTAAAAAGTGAGAAGGTTGTTGGCAGCCAATAGGGATGTAATACCCTGTGTGTTAAGCCCCAGACATATTTAATTTGTAATTGTTTATTATCTTGGCACATGGTGCCGGAAAAAGTGTTTTAATGACCTAGAGACATTATTATTATTTTGTAAATAATTAATTAATGAAGACAACTGGCACATCGGGGACCACTAACAGAGTATGGAAGGATTATATACACAATGTGAGGGGGAATGGGGACATTCCTAGAACTTTATAACTTGTTTGGTTGATCTTGGTCCATATTTATGTCATGGTGGTATTATTAGTTGATGACCACCTAAAGTTTTTACAACAGAGCCAAATTTTGATTATATTAGCCTATGTTGGTGTTATTGAGCCTAATTAATGATTTAGTGGGCCTCCTTGGTGTTTGGGTGGGTGACACTTGTTGATTGAGCCCCTTTGTTGTCTTTGTAACTCCTTTGTGGAGGTTACACTTGGTTTTGTAACTCCCATTTGCACAAGTGTTCCCTCACTGGTTATTTTTAGTCTTAACACCTCAAAAGTTGTGTAAACAATTATGTAACTCGTGTAAATACTTGTGTAAATCCTTGTGTAAATCTTATGTAAATCCTTGTGTAAATCCTTTTGTAACCCTCCCTTTTATATTTTGGGAAGATCCCTTGGCTTGTGTGACACCTCACCTCACTAATTTTGATTCCTCTTCATGGATGATGTGTCCACACAAGAATTTGAGTGGGATGGAGTGGCTTGGAGTCACCTTCCTTGAAATTATAGTTGCTTGGGTTGGATTAGATTTAACCTCTTGTAGTTGAATTACCCCCCTTGGATTGAATCAAGTTAGCTTATCTTGGTTTAGTTTCACCCCATTGAGTTAGAATTACCTTCTTTGGTTTATAATACATGTTTGATATCCTCGGTTTAGAGTTGTTTTCATGGTTCTTTTGAATGGTTGTCGATTGTGGTTTTTCATATCTTTGATGGCGAGAGATTTGGAAACCATGAATGCTATGCTATTTGAATTAAATTTGTGCTTTAAGCACTGTGATATTGTATGGTGTTTGCAGTAAGCCCATAATTTTTTTTTGTAGTTCCTCTGTTTCCACTACTTGGATCTGTCTTGGACCTGCACATGAATCCCGATGGTAAATAACGATATCTTGATGGCATAGGGTGTCTAGATTACCATTGCACTTGGTAGTGGGTTGGAAGAGGAAGTATGTGGTGATGAATAGAGTTTTGGATTCTCAAAATGATACTTGATATATTCTTGAGTGCACCTATGTTGTGGATTTGTGGCCTTAGTTCGGGTGTGTCCTGTCAAAGTGAGTTTTGGCTTGGTAGTGCCAAAGGCTGGGTGGAGTATGGTTAGGATGATGTCAGTTTTGCATTGATAAGATAAGTGATTTATCTCATATTTATTTAATTTACTTGGATCTGATCGGATTTATTTATGGATGCACATGAAATTTTTGGTGAAATACATGAGTTATTTGTGGAATAAATTTCTCACAAAATTCAATCTATTTATGCAAGTAAATTTTATGAAGGAATTGGAAACTAGTTTTTGGGATTTTGTGCACAATTTGTTTAAGGAAATAATTATTTAGTGCATATTCTACAAAAAAATATTTCTTACCCTGTTAATTATATAATGTGTATTTTGATGGTACAATAATCTCAGAATAGTTTAAGACACTTCTCTTTGATGCTCCTACCTTTTATTCGAAAACTAGTTTTTCGATCAGACTGTTTGGCATAGTTTGGAGACATAGCACATGAAGTGTTTGTAAAAATACCCGAGGATTCATTTTTTGATTATTTTTTATAATTAATATTGAAATTTGTGTGATAATGTGAGGATAAATCTTCATGGTAGTGTTGGGAAAATGGATACCGAAATTCTAGATCAATTTCTAATTTCTAGCTCCTTCGATGGAATTGTTTTGAGTAGATTTCTGAATTTGCACATGAAGTGTTTGGAAAAATGTTAAAAAGAGATATAACTCTATTAACACTGATAAAACATGTTATTTATATTTTTATTTTCATTTTAATGATTCTATGATTTGTGTATTTATTTATTCTAGCGATTCCTAAAATTACTAGTCAATTCAGACGAGTATAATTAACTTGTTTTGTGAGTTATTTAATGGATTGTATATGGGTGGGAATATAAAACCATATGAATGTAAGTGAACCCTGATATGATTTCCATGAGCTAAAATAGTCATATATTTCTCTTTATTTGGCATTTGGAAGGTTAAATTGGAAACTAGGTACATTGTAGTGAAATTGATAAATAGTTTTTGGATCCAAATATTTGTTTTTCGTAAAAGATGAATGTACAACCATTTTCTTTGTTATTGGTGCTTTAATTGTGTTGTATAATTCTATTTTCCATATTGGTACCTTCACCTCTGTGTTCCTTGGAATTTGGTACGATTGGTTTGATTGAATTCCTAGTAGTGTTTATTAACTAGTTGTACTGATGGAACTTGAAATATTCTTTGTTTATGTACTCGTATCAGGTCAGAAAAAGTAATTTATTTTTATGTTGATGCATGCTTAAATATATGTATAATGGTTGTAGGTTCACTTTTTGGTTCATTGGCATGGTTGCGTGTCGAATTTGTGCAAGACAACTTGTTAGTATTGAATGACGAGTTAAGTAGTTTCGGTGGAATCACTTTAATAATTACTATGTTTAATTAATTGTAAAATGGTAATTAGGACTGATTTAAATGTTATCAGGTATTGATTAGCAATTGTACTTGATAAAAAATCGTTAAGTGAAAAACAAATGAAATTATATTAAGTATCATTAATTGTGCGCTAAGTGCCATTAAGTATCGTAGTCAAAACACTAAATACTAGTTAATCATTATTAAAAGTTGTGAAAATATGATTCACAACAAGATCCAGGAGCAAAGAGAATCCTTAGACCTAAACAATTCCACAAAATATGCAGAAAACAGTGTAAAAGAGAAAAATTAACACATAGAGATGGTGCGAATAACTGAGTTTCTTATTATTATCAAACAGGTAAATATTTACTGAACATGAATATAATACAATAGTATAAATCATTAGCCTCTGAAGGAAAATTGGTGGCATACATGTGGCAGACTTAGATTGGACCTCAAATCCCCTAGGTGGACCAATGAGTTCCCAAAACACTTCAAACGGTCACGAATGGCCATGTGAACGTGGGTGAAGAATGCCAGGTCATAAATAGGGGTATTCTAGGTGTGCTGGAGTGCATGTGTGAGTGGGAGTGGATCTAGGTATCATTTAATGGTCCAAAAGAGCCAAAAACACTCAAATACAATGCATGGGAGCCTCTAGTCAATCTAGTTCCCTATTTTAAGGAGTACCCAAAAAACAAAACTATCATTAATGAGGGAACTTGTGCTCCTGAATGATCAAATGTGGGTGTTTGGGTTCATTTAATGGTACAAAACCCCCAAATACCTTCGAAGACCAACATAAACAAGGTTTCGACTATGCAACATGAGTGAAAAACAAATGAAGGTGTGTCTTAGGTGATATGTGACCATGGTACTAGGTGCTATGATTCTCTAACAGCCCCCCTTAAGCCTGAATTAGTATAACCACATCAATAGTTGAGGCTTTGGCAACTAAGGCTCAAGTCACCTCTTACAAAAGATTTATTTGTCCATATAACCAAGGTAAGAAGGAAAACCACATAGGAACAAAAAATCCCCTCTAAAATGACATGGAGCGAAATTCAAAAGTGAATATTAGTCATCATCGCGTGTCACCCACTCTAAGGAGTGACCTCATATAGGTTAATGTATTCTATGTGAATCTCTTGGTTTAGATGTCAGTAGTTTTCTCTACAGATGGGCAATACTAAAATGATATCACCTGCTCATGTGAGAAGCTCTGAATGTAGTGCATGTGTATCTTAATATACTTGGTCCTCTGCCTCTGTAATGGATCGATGGATATGTTGATTTCACTTTGATTTCCACACCAAATGGTAGTGTGTGAATCAAATTCAAAAAGAAGTTCTCCAATAATGCCTTGCAACCACACACATTGTGTAGCTGCATTCACTGCTCCTCTCTACTAGGCCTTAGTTGATGAAAGGGATATACTGTTATGTTTCTTAATTGACCAACATATGGGACCAAGTGCAATCATGAATACATAAAATTAAGTGGAGTTTCTATCCATGGAATCTCTAGCCCAATCAAGATTAGTAAATCCAACTAGTTCTAGTGGAGAACTAGCAACATAGTGTATCCCAAGTGTTTGGTTCCTTGCACATAATGCAAGATAATTTTAGAAGCCTTCCAATGGATCTCATGAGGCTCCTACATATACCTTGGAATAAAAACTACTACATAATCTAAATTAGGTTGAGAGTGTGTGAGATACAACAAGATCCCAACTAGTTTCCTATACAACGAGATGTCCACCAATGGAGATGAACCAAAATCACCTAGTTTAACTCCTCAAAAGAAAGGACATTTGGATGCTTTACATTCATCCATTTGGAAATTTAATAACATGTCTGCAACATACTTTGATTGGATGACCTTAATACTTGCATCATATTGCTCAATATCCATGCCACAAAATTGTTTCAACAATCCAAAGTGAGTCATTGAAAAAACATTATGCAATGAAGACTTAATTGAACCTATATTAGCAATGCAACTTCCAGTGATCAAAATATCATCAACATACAGTACTATGATATGAATAGAGTGATATAAATGCTACAAATATACATTAGGATCATATTTTCATCTTTCAAATCTTAGTGATAGAAGAAAGTTGTCCATCTTGGCATACCAAGCCTTGGGGGATTGGTTGAGGCCATAGAGAGACTTATTGTTCTAGATGGAGATCGGTGGCCACCCATTCCATTGGCTCAAAACCATTCTCCATTGTGGCAATTTCCTAGTTATTTTTCTATGGTTTTTCGGGTCCTAAACTTTCGGGGCCGTTTTGAGGCCCTAAACGACATTTTTTGGCGATTCAGATGGCCAAATGATGGTTGATGGCATGCACTTGGCCACATTCAAAAGTTGTAAATCTAGGATATACATTTCCAACGGGCTATCGAGTGCCCAAATGAGAGATCATATGCAAAAGTTATGACCCCAAAAAGTTAACTATTCAACTTACCACCTTGGGGCCGCAAACTTTATGATGGTTCATCTTCTAGGGTTACGTTTTGGACTTTTGGGGTTCTCGCCCTCGTTGTTACTATAAATACACCCCTTTTGCTTCATTTTGTATTCAGATTTGCATGGATGAGTGTATAAGTCACATCTCTTCTCATAAATAGCTACCACCATTCTAGCTATTGTATTACAGTCTGTTCTATTTCTGCCATTTAATAGAATATGTATTTACCATATCTCTGTTATCTTTGCAATATGGTTGTGTTTATGATTATGCATATGTTATTTCATTTCATTCCCACATAAATCTAGATCAGTGGTATCAGAGCAATCTGCTCTTTGATTGTTTCTCGGTGCATGTCCTCGACGCGATCTGAGTATAGAGAGTTTGGTATCGAACTAGTTTCACTTGATCACTCTCGCCATTCCAAACGACCTCCCATGGTGGAAGAAAAGAGAGATGACGTAGCAGTATATCCTATTAAGTCACTGCTCGAGGAATCCCTCGAGTGATAGAGGAACGAGATGATGGACAGTGTCACCCAAATCCTTTTGCGAATGCCGACAATGAAAAGTGCGTCTTCAACGAGAAACCAGTTCGGGGATGCGACTCCCTTCAAGGTACAAGTTAACTTTGATATTCCTTTATCTGAAGGCCAAATTGATGTAGACGCCCTAGATAATTGGTTGAATGTTCTAGAATTGTATTTCTCTGTCCACAATTTCTCTAACAGGGAAAATATCACCTTTTCTCTCCTTAAGGCAGTCCCCCATGTCCAAAATTGGTGGTGTAATTATTGGGAGAAAAATTCATCAGACGATTCTAGAATGTTTGAGACAAATCCCACTTGGGACTCTTTTAGATTCCTTCAAGGAACAATATTAACCTGTGGCAAACTATGATGACCAATACACAAAATGGACCATTCTCCGTCAAGAGAGGGACCAAACAGTGTCAGAGTACACCAATAAATTTCATACCTTGTGCACAAAGATGGGTATCAAGGACTCTGAGTGACACCTGATATTGAAATATCGCAGTGGTCTACATTGGTACATTGAAACTGAGATGGAATTCCTCAACATCTCTTCACTTGGATCTTCCTATCAGTATGTTGTCAAAATTGAGGAAAAATTTCGACAAAATAAAAAGCGAGACTCTAGACTTGTGAACCCACCACAGAAGCAAAGCAAGGGAAACCATGGCCCATAGAACATAGGACAAGGAAAGGATAACTAGTCCCCGCCACAAGAAAAGAAGAGGAATGGAAAAACAAATAAGGACACCAGGAAGTTGTGCAAATTTCATAAAATCCCTTGGCACAACACTGATGAATGTCGCTCAAAGCAGTCATTGGTGGCTGAGATCAAATCTTCAGAATTAGATCTCGATTCTAATTCAGAACCCAATTCTAGATCCGCATACCATGGGAAGTAGATCATTGATGCAGACCCCACTTCCATTGTTGCTACTACATAGATTCAACCAAAGGATCCTAAAGAGTGAGAGGTAGAGGATCGTCTCTTCCACTCGCATATGTGGGTGTAGGGAAACCCACTAAATTTTGTTGTTGACAATGATAGCCAAAAGAACCTGATCTCAACAGAAGTTGTCAAGAGATTGGAGCTTCCGACAACAACACACCTGCAACCCTACAACATCTGTTGGCTAATATAAGGATGAGGTATCCACATTACTCAACAATGCCTCCTACCATACAGAATCAATCCTTTCAAATATGAGGTACTATGCGATGTGGCCCACTTGAATTTTGTGATGTTCTTTTAGGACAGCCATATATGTGGAAGCGCCATGCTATATATGAGTCACGACCTCATAGTGTCATTGTCACTTTGGGAGGACAAATATATAAGATCCTAGAGACAATATCACCTGCCACAGTCTCACAAGGTAGGAAGATAATCTCCCACACTAGGAAATTATTCCTCTTCACAATTGCATCTGAAGGAGAACATCAGATCACCTCCAAACCCTCTGCACAGGGTATCTATGCTCATAAGACACAAGAAGAAAACAAATTCATTGTTTCCCCATCCATCCGAGTACCTCTACGATGCAAGGCCATGCATTCAAGGTGATCCTCCTAAAAAAAATCATCCATACAACAATTACAACCCTCTCGGGATGTCAAAGAAAGGAAACCTCTTCACTTCAACAAATGTTGCACCAGGAGATCATCTCGACACACCGTTCGAGATATGATACATGATTTGATGCAATGGAGACCATTTCTTCCTAAGGAGGGATGATTGATCTAGATGGAGACCGGTGGACACCCACCTATTCCACTGGCTCAAAACCATTGTCCATTGTGGCAGTTTCCTAGTTATTTTTCTCTGGTTTTTTGGGTCCCAAACTTTCGGGGTCATTTTGAGGCCCTAAACAACATTTTTTGGTGATTTGTGTGGCCAACTATTATTCATTGGTATGCATTTGGCCACATTCTAAAGTTTTAAATCTAATATATACCTTTCCAACGGGCTATTGAGCGCCCAAATCAGAGATCGTATGCAAAACTTATGACCCCGGGAAGTTGACTGTTCAACTTACCACCTTGTGGTTGCAAATTTTATGACGGTTCATCTTCTAGGGTTATGTTTTGGACTTTTGGGGTTCTCGCCCTCATCCTTACTATAAATAGGTCCATTTGGCCTCATTTTTTATTTAGCTTTGCACAGATGAGCGTATCAGTCACATCTCTTCTTAGAGATAGCTACCACCATTCTAGCTATTTTATTACAGTTTGTTCTATTTCTTCCATTTAATAGAATATGTGTTTACTATATCTCTGTTATCTTTGCAATATGGTTGTGTTTATGATTCTGCATATGTTATTTCATTTCGTTCCCACATAAATCCGGATCACTTATTCAACATGTAAACACGTGAAGGATCATGAATGAAACCTTTAGGATGTTGCATATAGATATCCTTATGAATGTTACCATGAAGAAAATCACTCTTCACATCCATCTGGTATACCTCCCATTGCTTAGATACATCAATGGACAAAACTAGCTTGATAGAGTCCATCTTTGCAACCAATGAAAATGTCTCTGTATAGTCCACTCCATGGACTTCAGATAATCCTTTGGAAACCAACCTGGCCTTATACTTTAGATATTAACCATTAGCATCCATCTTGGTTCTATAAACCCACTTACATTGCACTAGTTTCCTCTTGGAAGGTAGAGGAACCAACTCCCAAGTTTCATTTTCTTGCAAAGACTTGAAATCTTCTTGCATGGTTGTTTTCCATATTGGATCATGTGATGCTTCCTCATATGACTAAGGGTCATATCCAACCATCATAAAGCACCTCTCTAGAAGATTCGACTCACAAGTGGAGAAAGCATTATGAAATTGAGATCTAGTCTTCCTAGAGTCTAGTGGATCTCCAACAAGATCATCAACTACTTGTATGGTTTTATAATCCCATTTTGTCCTTATGGGTGAGTCATGATATGCATACATGTAATCATATTCATATTCTATGTTAGAATCAGAAAAATTAGAGAGAGAATCATCACTTTCATCATCATTGAGTGGAGGGTGTGAGCAATCCCCCTTGACTAGTTCGATCTCTTGCATGGGATCTTCTTTGATTTGTACACTTATCTCAATGAAGATTTTATGAGATGATGGATCAAAGAGATTGTATAAATTTTCATATTCACCATATCCAACTATTATGGACTCATTTCTTTGAGGTTGCAAGACCTTTCTCTTCTAGGGAGGAATTCTAGCCCAAGCCTTTGAGCCAAAAACCCTAAAATGAGAAACATTTGGCTTGTGACCACTCCAAGCCTCAAATGGATTTTTATCTTCCAATAATTTGTGTGGAAATTTGTTATGAAAATATGCATCAAAATTTATTGCTTCATCCCATAGCTTAGGAGACAAAGACTTATCCTCCAACATGCATGCGACCATCTCCTTTAATGCTTTATTCTTGCGATCTGCCACACCATGTTTCTATGGTGTGTAAGGCACCAAATGTTGCATTTGAATGCAATTTTCCTCACATAGATGTTGTAGGTTCTTATTAACATATTCCTTTCCATTATTAGTCCTTAGTATCTTGATCTTATTCCTACTCAAGTTCTCAACCACTTGAAAACTTTGAAGATCTCAAACACCTCATATTTTTGCTTGAGAAAATACACCCAACAATACCTTGAGAAATCATCTATGAATGTTAATAAATACCTTGAATTTCCTGGAAGGGTGTGGGAATAGGTCCTATCATATTTCAATGGATCAAATAAAGCACTTGGATATTCGTTCTTTCCTTTCCATTGTCATACTTATGTTCTGCATGCTTCCCGACTATGCATCCCTTGCATGTGCCTTTGGAAAACTTGATGCTTGGAATCCCGTAAACCATGTTTTATTTGATCAAATATTGAAGATATATGTAGTTGAGGTGTCCAAAACTCTCATGCCATAGATTTCTAGTCTCATTGGAATCTTATAGGAGCACATTCCTTGAGGAGTAAGGAAGAAAGTGTGAAAACTTGTACATCCTCGACTCATGATCTACAATACCCACTGCAACAACTTGTCCTGTAGAAATATCTGAAAGCTACACATAATCTTGAGTGAATGTAAATCTCTTGGCTGAACCTATAAGTGTCATTTGATAGACTGAGAGTAGGTTAGCTGCAAGATCATGCACATACAAAACATTGTTGAAGTACCCATTTTCAAGGTCAATCCTTCCAATCCCTTTGCAGAGTCATCACCCATGAGATGGATGGACCACTGTATGGATGTAGGGTTGAGAAAGAGTCTTTTAATGAATCCATGTTCCTTGAGGCGCCTGAATATATGATAAAGGAAGAAGATCCAGGAGATCCAACAACTAATGCATGGAATCTATCCTTGTTCTCAGAATTCAAAGCCCCCTCTTTCTTCCTCGTGCCAAGTCGAAGAAGAATGTTGTTATTTTCAAGGAGTTGTGACATCATATCAATGGTTTTATTTATTCATGCACTCTCTCTATGTCAACTTTTGTGAAAATAAGTGTATTTTGTCTTCTCTTTATTCTTTCCTTTGTCCTTGCTAGGATTCGAACCCCCATCAGAAGATTTTGGATTCTCCTGCTTCTTGTCCTTTTGTTGCTTCGAATATTTGGGATTCTTATTTCCCTTTCCTTGATTCGAAACACCTGCAACAAGGGCTTGGTCCTTGGTGTATTTGGTGGTACCCATTTGAACCAATTTGTCTTGTTCTTGAGTCAAAGACTCCATGAAGTCTGCCAAGTTAGGAATTCTCCCATTTCAAACTGTCATCTTGCTTGAGTGCAATGTCGAGATAAACATTGAATATTCAGGACCTATCTTTGAAAGAATGGACAAGATCAACTGCTCTTCCTTCTTTTTGATGCCACACTGTTTCAGCTGAAGTACGAAGGATTTTAACTTGGTGAAGAAATCCTAGATCGTCTCAAAGTGAGTTGGACTCAATGTGATCAACTCATTTTTGAGTTGGTTCCCTCTCATCTCATCCTCCTTCCCAAACAATGAATCGAGCTTAAGCCACACATCTTTGGGTGTTGTAAGGCTATCTACATGAAATAAAATATCCCTCAAAATACTGAGACAAAGCATCTCGAATGCTTCATCCGACCTGTTGAAATACTTAGACTTTTCCACAACAGAGTTGGGCTCATTCTCAGTTCCCATGGTTACTATGTAGTGACCTTTTGACCTCAACTCAATCACCATAGTCCTTCCATTCAAAATTATTGAATGGGGTAAGCAAGATATGAGTTTGTTCCATTTCTGCTTGTGGTCTGAGTGACAAAGAACAATGGAACAACCTGCAACGTAAAATCTCAATTTTTTCTAGAGGAGACCCTAGATAGCAACTCAAACTCTCTAAATTAGATATACAGCTCCAAATAGCTATGATACCATGTGAAAATATGATTCACAACAATATTTAGGAGCTGAGATAATCCTCATAACTAAATAATTTTGCAATATATGCATAAAACAATGTAAAACAAGAATATTAACACATAGAGATGGTACCAATAAATGAGTTTCTTATTATTTTCCAACATGTAAATATGTCTGGAACATGAGTATAATACAATAGGATAAAATTATTACCCTTTGGAGGAAAATTGGTGGCATACATGTCGCAGGCTTAGATTGGACCTCAAACCCCCCTAGGTGGATTAATGAGCTCCCAAACCACCTCAATTGTTCACGAATGGCCACATGAATGTGGCTGAATCATGTTAGATAATAAATAAGGGTAGGATAGGAGTGTTGGAGTGCATGGGTGAGTGGGAGTGGTTCTAGGCATCATTTAATGGTCCAAAAGAGAAAAAAACACTCAAATACAATGCATGGGCGCCTCTGGTTAAACTAGTCCCTTGTTTTAAGGAGTGGGAGGGACCCAAGGAAAAAAATGTCATTAATGAGGGCTCTTGTGCTCCTGAATGATCAAATGTGGGCACAGGTGCATTTAATGGTCCAAAACCCCCAAATACGTTAGGATACCAACATAACCAAGTTTTGGACTATGAAACATGAGTGAAAACAAATGAAGGTGTGCCCTAAGTGATATGTGACCATGGTACTAGGTGGTATGATGCTCTAACAAAATTAAATGACCTTTAGCGGTGGAATTTATAGTTGCATTGGCTCAGAATGGATATGTGATGTTTCTAGAAGGTGTTAGTAATCCTTCCCATCCCTTGTATCATATGTTGGAATAGTTATTGAATTTATTTTAATTTATTGGTAATTAAAGGGACTTTGTCGCGATTAAATATTTCAAAATGAAATTTAATATTTTCTTAACTAATACATTGTGCTAAAATGATCTAGTTTGCTTTATAGAGCTAATAATATGTCCCTCAAACCCCTTGACATCCTCGGGGGACATTACATTCATATACCTTCCTTAGGTGTAATTTGAAATCAACAATTCCACCCTCGATACTGTTCAAGCCCTCTAGGCATCCTTTTCCTTCACGCTTCTCTACCTCCATAACTGTTAACTCCTCCAATGAGCACCTAGGAAAGGAATGTATCAAGCCCAAAATTTTCAAAACATAAGCCGCATCGCCTACCTCGCTCTCAATCTCGAGTTGTTGAAGTATACTCTTCTCTTCCAGTTGATAATATCCCTACTCTGCTTCCATTTCACATTCAAGAGCTGTAAAATCGAAATGCTGGATTAAATGCTTCCCTCTATCATCGTAAATGATCTGATCGTAGTTCACATGGGCTTGCACATGCAACCCTCCACGTATAGACACTCCACTACAAAGAGGTTGGTTGTGTAGATGCATGTCCTTTTGACCCTCCCTTTGGATGATTGGGAAAGGATCCCAAATTAGGTCATGGGACATAGTGTGTTTTAAACCCATCCTTGTTGTAATACACCATACCAAACTCTCATCTACTTCCCTTATTACCTAGATTGTCAGCTTTTCCATGGTTTTCCAGAAGAACAAAAGTAACGGGTTTTTGTGACACATATGAGGTGTGGGATTCTTCTAGCAATTCTTTTGCATCTGATATTGCATTTTTCATATCCTTTCCGCATCTTTTGGATGACTTGTCTTGAATCTTCTATTATGGATATTTTGTCTATATCTAGTTTGTTGATGAGTTCGAGCCCAAGTAGAAGATCCATCCACTCAACTTTGTTGTTAGTTTTTTGATCCCAATCCCCATGTGAAAGAGTCTACTATATTTCCTCCAGAATTAAAAAAATATCCCTCTCGCACATGCCTCCCCAAATCAAATAGATTCCTTAATGTGATATCATTCTTGGAAATTGAATTAGTATTTAGATTGATAATTCCCATTTGGAGATTCTCTAATGCTTTCTAGTGTTCTTCGTAAGCATTGACACCACTTAACAATTTGACAATTTCCCTTGTTAGTTGGAAAATGAATAATCTATTGATAATCATTTAAGATTCTCTAGTTGGTGATATTATCATGAATAAAAGGCTCGAAAATCAATTTGACAAAAAAATACCAATAATGAATAAGCTAATGTGGCTATGAAAAAATGGTATTATCTAAAGTATTTGGTTCTATGTTCTGATTCTTTAAATGAGAATGTCATTAAATGCTTTCATTTTTTTGTTAAAATTTATAACTCATGTTGTTAATTTTCTTGGTAAGGTAAATGAAAATGGATATATATTTTTTACCTCTCTCTATGATTTATGATCTTTGATGCACTTAACGTTCAAATCAATAACCTTTTTGACTCCTCGAATCATGTTGACTAAAACAAAAAATAAACTTTTGTTTTGAGCTAACAAAAATGGAATCTTTGTGTTTCACATTTATGAATGTCTTGATTAAAGATTTCGAAGGCCAAAGAGAAAAGGTAGAGTATAGGAATTAGATTTTCTCCTCAAGTGTTCAGTGCGTTGACTAATCATTTTTTGTTTTATGCCAACAATAATAGTATCTTTGCGTTTCACGTTTATGAATGTTCAGATTTCAAAAGTCAAAGAGAAAAGGTGTGGTATAGCAATTAGATTTTCTCCCCAAGGGTCACCGCGTTGACTAATAGCTTTCCCTTATGTGCTAACAATAATGGTATCTTTGTGTTTCACATGAGCAATAATTATTAATCTTTGTTCGTTCTTATTAGGTTCATTCAAAATTTTTAACAACTTAATTCTTTTGAGTAACGTTACATAAATCAAATTGAGGAGTAAGAGTGGGAGGGATCTTCTTGGATTTAAGACGAAATACACTTTTAGTTTTTGAATTGGTTTTCATAATGGTTAAAAAAAAATTAAGTTGAGTGTCATGCTTTTTTCAAGGGCTTATCAATGTTGTTTCCAAGGGAATTTAATCCGTTGTAATTATTGGAGACTCATTATTTATTCTAGCGTAAACTAAAAGTAGGAAGGATCTTGAGGATATGATAGTTAATAGATTGTAAAATTGAATAAGTATTCTTCTCCATCATGTTCTTGTGTTTCAAATATTCCATGTGAAGCGGAAAAAACAACATGTAAGATGATTATTACGCAAACTCAACCTCTTGTCATTCTATTGGGAAGATGGTTATCAACTGGGATCAACAAGTCCTTGATTGTTGGCTTCCCTAAGCACTTTTATTCCTTATCATTTCATAAGATCGACATCCCTTTCATATTGTTTAAAATGGTCATGGAGCAAGACTGTATCCATGTCCTTTCAACATTTAGTGCTCCCAATTTCCAAGTGGTCATGTTTAATGTGAGGTCTCTTCTTCCTCGTGAGAAAGCCTTCATGAAGGAGGTAGAAACTTCTCATTTACATTTTATTGCAAGTCGTTGTGCCGAGAGAGTCGAGGGAAAGAACAAGGTATGGACTCTGGAGTTGTCTGGTTATGGTGTTTTTGGAAGTGTATTTTCTTGCTACTTTCCCTTATGGCTGAAGGGATTGACCTTTGGATGCTAAGTCTATTGGGAGAGAGGATACTCAAGCAAACACTTTCAGAATAGGTTCCAATGTTGTGCTTATTCGTGATCAGTGGGAAATAAGAGAGTGGCAAGGTATTGCCTTTCTTACAGATGTGAACCCACAGGTTGATGTTGAAGGCAAGTTGGCTCCAACTGATATCGAAGGTGAGCTTCAAGAGTTGTCTACGGTCTACATGAGAATAGAGCTGAAATTCATGACTTTTGTATCCAAATGCGATGGATGAAATCCAAATTGAATGGTTTTCTCATAGCGGTCCATCAAATAGCCTCACAGGCTCCCTTGGTTGATTCTAGGCTTGTGGAAATTAAACAAGCTATCTTTTAGATTAGTACCTTTGCAACTGGTTTAGGTCCCTACTTGGATGAGGTTGAAGGGAAGGTTTATAACTGTGAGGCTCAATTCAATGTAATTGATACCACTATAGATCGCCATGAAGTTATTTTAGCAACCAAGTGGTTTGGTGTCTCTGACTCAAGTAGTAAACAAATTGAGGACATTATAGTTCACTAGCTTGTTATTTCAGCTGTGAATATCACTAGCTTTGAGAAGAAAATTGAAAACACCGAAGACTATCAAGGAATTCAGATTCACTACAACAAATCCTGGAATTAGCATCCTATTTAGCGTCCCTTTTTAGTGTATTTTTTTTTACATTGAGTGGTCAAGCTAGATGCTAAATGGGACACGTCATGGACAAAACTTAAAGCGTATAAAAAAAGTCTCTTTTTGCTTCCTAGATAGCATCCTTTATGGCGTCCAAAATAGCGACCATTTTTTTGCATCTAGAATAGCCTCCAACTTTGCTTCCTAAACAACTTCTAGGTTTGCTTCCTAAATAACGTCATATTTTGTTTCCTAGCGAGTGTCCACTTTTGCTTCTCAAATGGCATCTCCATTAGCGCCATATTTTCATCCTTAATAGCACCATGTTAGCATCTAAATTAGCATCCAATATTGCATCCATTTTTGCTACCACTTTAGCATCCCATTTTGCACCATGTTTTACTTCCAAATATGTGCCAATTTTCACTTCCAAATTTGCACCATTTTTGCTTCCTTTTTTGCATCATGTTTTTCTACCAAAATGACGCCAAATATTTCTTCTATTGTTGCACCATATTTTGCTTCCTATGTAGCACCATGTTGTTCATCCAAAGTAACGTCTTATTTTGCTACGATATCAACGCCATGTTTGGCTTCATCATTAGCGCCACATGTTTCATCCTTTTTAATGCCTAGTTTCGCATTTTTCATTTTTTGGTCACTAATTTAGTTGTTTTTAGTAAATTTATATGTGAATTTTAATCATTTTGTTTGGTCACCTATCTCTTATATATTTTCTTACTAATTTAGTTGTTTTTAACCGATATTATAATATCATTAGGGCATGGAGGAATCGAGCCACCAACCTCCTGCTTGTAAGGCAGGCGCTCTTCCATTGAGCTAGCACCCTTAAAGAATTTGGGAACCTAACTTACAGAGTCCTCTATAATGGTAAAAATGATCAATTCACAACTTTGAGTATCTAATGGTCGGTAAAGGATGATAGATTGTATAAGTTCACAATATATGATCAAGTAGGTTATGAAATCCATAAACATTTTCTAGGAATTTTGAACAAAACTCAAGAAATTGGCTTAATGGGATTGCAAAAATTAGTATTCCCTAGAAATTGTAAGTGTATCACTATACGAGACCTATCAACAAAAATTATCTTAGTGCGGATGCCAATGATATAGTAGATAAGCATGATCATCCAAGAGCCATGTATAAGTGGAGAAATAAAGAGAATCGAAAGAGGATGATCAACCCAATAGTTGGTGCTTCACATGGATCCTATCCACCATGGGATGAGCAAAGTTCTTTCTTCTATCAAGCTAATGAATATCCACAAGGACAAATGGTTGGGATATATTGTGATGCCAATTCATAATATTTATTCGCTTCCCAAGGTGATATTGCAGTGCTTGCATTGAGAGATCTACATGATCCCCAACAACATTGGATATAAGCATATTCATGGGGCCATAGAGTATAGGATGAGGCTGTCTTTTTATCTTTTTTCTTTAGAAAACCAGGCATGATTTAAGAATATAACCGGATATACTTAACAAACTACAATCATGACAGAGCATAGGACTATACTCTATAGTCATTGTGCAGATGTTGGAAATGGGTATAATTGCCTAAGGACTATGAACACCATCCATTTAAATATGAATGCAAAACCTTCCATGTCAGAGGAATACTTGATGGCAGTGAGTTCATTGTTTCTAACATAAAGAAACAAAGAATCCAGAAATAGAAGCTCTAGGGGGATACACATAACATTAGAATGCAAAATCAACACCCTAAAGAAGTTCCATCTAGATTTTGCATTGTAAACAAGAAAGAATTCATAATATAGACAAAATTGACCGCGATCATAAAATAGGTCATATTTCACTTACCTATATCACAATGTGATTACTCTATTGGCCAGGTTTCCATTTTGGTCACTACAAAAATATCTTGTCATGAAAAAATCCATAATCTTTAGAATCCCATTATTATCAATTGGCAAATAATATCATATTTAAAGCATAAAATTCCATGTTCAAACACTTGTTTCAATAATCATATCTCATAATGAAAGAAAGAGAACAAAAAATATCGATAAAATCAAGAAATTACCTTTGTTGTCCCAATGTGCTAACTGACCTGCAAATTTTCCACCATATATGTGCTCTCCCTAGTGCTTGCATAGAAAACAAGAGACATTAACTACATCATTGATATTCAGATGTCTAGCCAATATTTGCCAATATTTCAATTAAATTTCAGGAGGAATAAGTAATATGACCTGTTAAATTACTAGCACACTAGCAATAGACAACCAAATTCCCAATATATTCATCTTATTTTACCCAAATGTAGAACGCCACGTCTGATTGAGAATTGGAGTTTGAACAGAAACTGGGTAAGCAGTTCAAGAAAACAAATGTATGATAATTCAATTGTAAATGCACCTTAGGAAGTTCTAGTATTCAAATGATAATCCGGAAAATCTGTGTGTTTTAGAAGACCACTACAATTAAGGTTTGACAAAACGTCTTAAAATTAAAATACACCTTGATATACCTACAAATAGAAGTACTTTCCATAACACATATATCATATATAGCACCCATCTATGAATGGACACTGCTTTACTAAGAGTATTTAATGCATGAAACAATTCAATGCAAGAGTTGTCATCATTCCATACTAGTGAATCCAACCATTGAAACCAATCACTTCAATTTGGTTACTAGCCAAAAGAATTGCCACATACTGGCATCCCTGTTATCAATAAATTATTTGGAGGATGATTAACACAGGATTGGTAAGTCAATTCATTGCTAGAAATTGTGTTCATAGCATTTACAAGTGAATAACTCTCGTGAAAAATTGAGATTGCAATAAGTGATTTGTCATCTCAATGATATTACTAGATATTTAATAGGTTTAAAGGGAAAGTTTTCTAAGACTATTTATTTTGTATACTCCAAAAGGAAGTGTTTTCTAAAAGCACAAATTTAAAAATCAAAGATATGTCAACTGTTTGGTGAAAAGAATTCACTCGTTACACAAAATTTGAACTTACAAGTAACCAATTAAGAAAACAACCAATACTTTTGATAACAACACACTTCATATAATACTTGGTACTGCATTTTAATCTTCATGATGAGTCAGGACACCATGCACCAAATACAAAAAATTCTAACCTCCAACAATGAGTCGAATACTTCCATCAGTGATCATCAATAACACATAAGGATCCACAATAGACATAGCCGATATCACTGCATTATCAGAACTTTGAACTTGTATTAGCATTTGGAACTTCAATGCATAATTCCTATGTCATGTATCCACCATCAAGGATACGAACTCCTCGTGCATATACTTGTACAACACGTCGTCTACAAAATGACATCGTTATTCATTCATGACAACATAAAATGTCAACCTAATTCCCACTATCTAGACAAATCCTTGAAATGAAAATGAATAAGGAAAATGACCATTTATGAAAAATCTGGTCCTATAATTTTAAACCGTCATTCAATGCAAATTGTGTAATTTGAGATTTTTTTTAAAGCACTTTTGCAAATCAGCCAACTTCCAACAACCCGGAGTTGTGGAAGTAGTGAAATCAGCTATAGGACTTCAAAATTAGCTTACGATGCACCTATGTTAACCTTTGGGATTATCTTTGTAGTTGAATAACTAATCTGATGTTCATACCCTTCAACATGGAATCAAAGACTCATAAGCTTCTTGAACATCCATTTCTCCACAAAGATAAACCACCTAGGATTTGGGACATTCAAGTTGGCTGCCAATATAGTTGGATTTAAATGTGTTTATTATCAACATTTTCATATAGTTATGTTGCAATGTTTTAAGAGAAAACAACGATCTTCAATACTAATGCCAATATTAAATAAGTGACCAAGTTAGTAATAATGTCAATAAAAAAAATTAGTGTTAAGGGAAGCTAGGCGGTCAAACCACCATTACCATAGCCAGATATTAAAAAGTTATAATGAAAGATGGTATAGGTGAGACATATAGGTGTAATGGGTACATTGATATGATCCTAGTAATGGCAATACAAAATATACCCACATACAAGTAAACACAAGAGGCAAGTATGCAAAGTGAATAAGAGAATTGTTCGAACAGTACACATTTTATACACACACATACATATATATACATAACCATAGGAGAGCGATCATCTTTGACCAAGTCTGCAGCAAAATCCAATAAAGTAGTTGAGATATCATTTTTGACATATTATCACACAAACTAGAACCCTTTAGTGCGAAGGCACAAGGTTCTAAGCTGAAGTGTAACTCAGAAGAGTTGTTAGTGTCATCTAAGCAACTACTTCCCTCACTTAGGTTGCTAGATCAACTATGAGTAAATTCTTGCAATAAACTGAGTTGATATTAAATGTTGAAGTTCAGATATGTTTTTGATGATCTTTAGTAATGCAGATTCTAGAATAAGGGGTTGAATATAGATTAATGTATATGAAATTCCCTCAAATTCCAGATCCAAGTCAATAAATGAATTCTGTTATAAATTTTCAAATATTATCATTTTTTCCAACTAGTGATTAAGGTTTGTAACAACAGAGAATCTTAGCCTTTAAATAGATGTGAGATGAGGTACACATGAGGCTAAAACATAGGTTAGATATAGAAACATCAATCGCTTATTAATCTAAAAATTTTCAACCCAAGAAATCAACCTTCAAATGACACCTTTAATTTTGTTTTTAAAGCAAGTTTTAGTAGTGAATCAGAACAGATTTATAAAGGTGATTTCCAACCATGAATCTACCATAGAATTTACTATTCAAGAACTGGTTTTAATGCATGTAAGTTACAGAAAATTCTGGATCTATTAATAAAGTAAAAGAAAGATGAACTAAGATTTTATAGCGACATAAAAGTTGTGGCTAGTTCCTACCAAATACAAGTGGAAAAATGAGGTCAATTGAGGATCTTAAATCTCTTGGCTAAGACCAGTGCCTTATGGATTAAAAACAATGAAGCATATATATGACACTAGCAGGAGGTAGGAGTAAGTACTTTATAATCAATTCTGGAATAGATAACCACAATATCTTACTTCTGTTATGAAATTACAACAGTCAATAACACTTCAGAAATAGATGGAAAATCAACCAAAACAATGCCAACTTACCATATAAGATGTACCCCGAGGAATAGGGTAAGGGTTATACCTCAATAGGGTAAGATAAGCCACTAAATTAGTAAATTAGATCTTGAAATAACTAACTAGATATGGTTTAAACCCTTATCAGCCCTCAAAATAGATGGTGGACCCGCCTAAAACTTTCCAACAAATGTCCAACCCCCCCAAGGGTCAATCCTATGCCTTTTCCTTGCCTTTTTAGGTTTTCAAGGCTTGCTGATTTGAATGATGTACCTTTTGTATCTGCTATACCAGATCTGAAAGCTTCCCTAGATAACACAAAATATGGAATATTTTTCAATAAAACCACAGGAAAGATGTGCCCTTGGGAATTGACCAAGACACCTACTAGGGCACACTTTTCCAATGGAGCACAATTCCAAAATTCACGATATTTTTTTAAATATGATTTCTACATTTTTATGGTTTTTCCAAATATTTTTTTTTGTATTTTTGAAATATGTACAACGAATTTTTGATCAAATTTAAGAAGAGAAGGGGTTTAGTCCTTAACCCTAGGGAAATAAGAGATCAAGGTTAATGTCCCTTTTCAATTTTGATTTCAAGATTTACCAATTAGAGCAAAGTCTAATAACCCTATATAGGTCAAAGTAGCCTTAGCCTAATTAAGGCAAACAATGAACTTCTAGGCCCTACTATGGAGATCTCCTTCAAGAGGAAAGTCTCCTCAAATAAGATTGACAAGATGCAAGTAAAGCCCTAACTTTCCTTTCTTAGGGTGCACAATAACAACATCAAACACAGAAATTAAAAGATATTACCAACATCCACTAAGAAAAGAGCAAGAGAAACCTTAGATCCTTAGTCATGAGTTATAACAACCATTCTTTGAATCAACCTTAAGAGATAGAAAAACCCTAAAAATTCATCACAGACTGTTCTTACTTGCAAAAACAGTTTCCTGTTGAGATTGTACACCCATCAACATAGTAATCAACATTTTATGTAACTTCTCCTAGTGTATCAGCAATCTCTAGAACCTGCACAAACAATAAGAGTATAAGTTCTAGGCAATGAAACAAAAGTATGCCACATGTGAAATATATATAAAGACAACTTCCAAACAATGAAAACAGATTATATGTCCATGCACAATTTTTTCCATTGGCATTCAGGTGCTTATTTTTCGATGTCAAGAAACCTAGTTGCTTGGTCCTAGAAAACATAACTATTTCTCTTAAAACACATGTAGGAAACCTTAGAAACATGTGAACAATTACTTTAAGAGAAGTGTTTTTGAGTGGTGTACTGAGGAATGATAGCATGAAAAAAAACACTGCCTCTGATAACAAAAGGCACATTCTTCTATATTGTACAAGTCATTCTTCCAGATAAAGGAAATACATTATCAGAATACCTCAATTATTGCACTCCAACTAACCAATTAACCATGATGTACATGAAAAAAGTTGCATATAAATGTGTTTGATACTAATTTTAGAGGTCTTGCTATTTTAAATATGCAATACAAATCAATACTGAATTTCAAATATTTACGTTTCCATAGTTAGGGATGTCATCTATAAGACAATTCAACTGCTTATTTCTTTTGCTGTAATAATTTTTTTTATCAAACATGACCATATTCCACAGTAATAGTGGATTTCCTTTTGATCTTTTGCAGTTAATTTTGGATGCGTCTTGTGCATGTATTTAGTCATATATTTTTTTGCTATGTGCAATCAAAACACAATTGGCAGTCAAAAGTTCTAATGAAAATGACGTCATGAGCCATGGATAACAAAGTTTGCTAGCCAACAAACCAGTTTCCTGTAATGAGGTTAGCAGGTCATATATTTAGTTGCTAGGCCCATGGAATGACAACATGCACACACTAACACGCACAAATGCCAAAAGTGGAGTTTAATTGCGAATGGAAAGCAAAGACCTGATTATATTGGAATCTCATGATGTGATGCCCCATGCATGCAACATACATGCCCCACTGCTAGCACTAGAATGCACCTAAGTGTTGCAAACTAAGGGATAATATATGTTGGGGTCTTTGTTTACAATATCAACATGTGGTATGATTGTATGTTCTATTTGATGATACGCTTTGAAACTCAACTGATAATCCCAAGTTTGTTTCTAACTTGCTCTTGTTCAATCAAGAATCGAGATTGCAGACTAGAATTTAAACACTTTATAATTACCAAAGGTTAGCTTGAGAGATCCTTCCTAGTATTTTGAAATTTTAGCTCTTCAAATAAAGCTCATTAAAGGTTTTTTTTTCCAGAACAAACAAACACTTGTAGGAGGGTCATTACAGACTCAGCTATTGAAGATTGGACTTGCTCACACTGAACCAATTTTCTCAAAAGGAGACGGCGTAATACTTACTTCACATCAATTAGATGTATCAGGACAACCACCATAAGCATACAAGCTTAGAAAATTTAACTTACAAATTCCTAGACTAATGCACTAACGGTCAACACACCCAACTAGATGCAAGAGCCTTTTGAAATGCATTAGAAATCAGTATTTCATCTCACATGCATTTAAAAGAATACAATTTCAATCTTTTTTCTATGAATACTAGAAATAATCATCCCTTATTTAAATACAACAACTGTTAGTTATACATCTCATATATTATGTGAAGAATTATAAGAAATAGGCATAATTGGGAGATCTTGATACAAATTCACTGAATTATAATGATACAGCTTTACTGGATTATAACCACAACAGTAATGTGTTAGACAAAGCATTTGAAAAAAAAATTATATTTTCTTGTTCTACTTGCAAACCTCTGCATCTGCATTTCACATTTCCTTCAAACCTATGCATCTGCATTTCACATTTTCTGCAAGATTTGAATAATGAAACAAATTTTAGCTATGAGAATTCATGCACTACAACTAAAATCAAGGAACTATTTTCCCTTTCAATTTCTATGAAAGTTACAATCAGTCTAAAAGCCATCACGACTCTTGCATTCGGTATACAATCTGAATGCAACAAAATTATCTCAATGAGAAAAAGCTTTTAGTGCATTCCTGCAATCATCAGACAATCCTACTTGAACTCAGCTGAATATATTGGTATAGCAATGATTATATCCATATGAAAGAGAAAATATGTAATATAATTCCTGACTCATATCGTTTTCACTTAAAATCTGTGTATAATTTGTCCTCCAGAAATTCCAAATCCTTTGTTCTCATCTCTGACAAAAGATGGCGTGCTTCTTCCTCTAGGACTGATTTGTGACAAATCCTAATCAAATACTCATAGTTACCTTAATCCAAATTGGGATTAGTTCCACTCTGTTGAATCAGGAATGAATGTGCTTCCTCAAAACCTCTGGCTTACCTCTGGCTATGAGAATTCCCTTAAGAAGATAACTATAAGTACCATACAAAGTATTAATCCCTTCTTCTTTCATTTTATCCAAGAGTTGGAGCGCGCCTTCCATTATCCTTGTCTTGCAAGCATAATTAATCATTATATCATATGTAGCTGCATCTGGTTTGCAGACACTCTCAACCATGCTCTCAAGCAGTTCGGTTGCCTCTACGAATTGTTTTCTATAACAAAGCTTACTAAAAAGAAGATTATAGGTGATTAAATCAGGAGGACAAACTGTCATCTTCATCATCTCAAATAAAACCTCTACCTTATCCATCTAGTCATTCAGACAAAAAACAATTATAAGTGGACAAAAAGTGGCCGCTCTCACACCACAACCAGCACTCATCATTTTTTCCAATACGCCCAAAGCTGCATTGGCGTGATTTTCTTCATAGAGAGTCACAATAAGCATTTCATAAGCATGTCTTCTAGGAGAAATTTCCAGCTTATCGATCATTTCAATCACTTTATTCAGCATATCCAAATCATCATGCCAGGTGGCGACAAAGGAAAATGTTTTCACAGAACAATTGTGATGTGTAGGTAGCATCTTTGCTAAAATATTCTGTAGGGTTTCAAAGTCCTCAGAGTGAGCAAGAATATTGGTAATCTTGTTATACGTTAAAGTGTTATGCGTGAACCTTGGTTGTAGTTTGTCCCATTGGAAAAACCTTCCCAGCCCTTCCAGACAGAACAAATTCATGAAAATGATGAAAGCTCTTACCGTTTTTGAAGGTTTTGAAAGTCGTGGTGTCTACATTCGGGTGCCATTGCGATGGTGGAGAGCTCAAATGTTGGTGGCTCAGCTGGCTTGTTGAAAAACCTCACCTAAAAGAAACGTCAGCTGTTGCACAACACAAACAAACCACAACCGGCATTACACAATCCCTTGAGCTTCACGACCCGCGTTGTAGAAGCCATTTGCTGAGAGATACATGTGTATAGGCCTCATAAAAAAATCAAAAATTTAATCTAGCATGATCTATATTAAATCCAATGCATTTCCACTCGCGTTCAAAATTGAACCCTTCCTATCCCTTCTAGATAGAAATACTTCATGAAAATGATGAAAGCTCTTACCATTTTTGAAGGTTTTGAAAGCTGTGGGGTCTACATTCCAGTGCCATTGTGATGGTGGAGAGCTCAAATATTGGTGGCTTAGATAGCTTGTTAAAAACCCTTGCCTGATAGAAGCCTAAGCTGTTGCACAACAAAAACAAACCACAATTGGCATTGCACAATCCCTTGAGCTTCGCGACCTACATTGTAGAAGCCATTTGCTGAGTGATACATGTGTTTAGGCCTCATAAAAAAAATCACAAATTTAATCTAGCCTGATCTATATTAAATCCAATGCATTTCCACTCGTGTTCAAAATTGAACCCTTCCCAGCTCTTCTAAACAGAACGAATTCATGAAAATGATGAAAGCTCTTACCATTTTTTAAGGTTTTGAAAGCCGTGGGGTCTACATTTCGGTGCCATTGCGATGGTGGAGAGCTCAAATGTTGGTGGCTCAACTAGCTTGTTGAAAACCCTCGCCTAATAGAAGCCTCAACTGTTACACAACACAAGCAAACTACAACCGACATTGCACAGTCCCTTGAGCTTCGCGACCTGCATTGTAGAAGCCATTTTTTGAGTGATACATGTGTATAGGCCTCATAAAAATAAATAAAAAATCTAATCTAGCATGATCTATATTAAATCCAATGCATTTCCACTTGTGTTCAAAATTGAACCCTTCCCATCCCTTCCAAAGGTTTCTATCCCTTCCCAAAATTATAAAGTTAAAATTGCCCTGCACAAAAAATAGGGCGAGGGCAAGGGCGGGGGCGGGCAAAATTTGAAATTACTCGTCCAAAAAAGAAGGGCGGGGGTGGGCAACATTTGAAATTACCCATAAAAAAAGAAGGGCGGGGTGGGCAACATTTGAAATTACCCATCCAAAAGATGTTGAAATTCCTATGCTATAAAGTTCAACTCATTATGCAAAGCATTGAAAATATGATCAATTATAATCATTTAATCATGTCATGCACTCAATACTTAATTGCTTAGTTGTGTAAGATCGTCATTTATGATTGATGACTACGAGGCACTAGCTACCGAAATGTGACTCTGACTCCCGAGTCACTTGGAGCTGCAATCTAAAGTGTGAAATTTTGTCAACAACTATGACTATAACAAAAAAGAACAACTATTAGTCTACTACTGGGCTCGAAAGGAGATCAAAAATTTGTTTCTACTACCTATGTGAACCTCGATACCAATTTCCACTCTTTTATTGTCAAAATGAAATTTAAAAGGTCGGTTTGATAAGTCCTCCTCTACAAGACTTCATTTCTTGCATGAATATCATGGACTCACGACAACTATAAAGAACACTTGATGTCATGCAAATACAAATAATGGCATGTAGCTAGGATCACAAAGTGTGCAGAAGTCGATTTATGCATTGCTTTAGAGAGGTTTCCTTGGGCACGCGATATGGAGAAACAATGGTTATTAATAAAATTTATAAAAAAAATTGTTGGCTCTAGAATAGCCTTCAATTTGATGGGTGGCATGATTGTGATGTAATATCCCTCCATCCTTCCAAACATTTGTGGTTTCTCACAACTTTTGTCCTCATCGCTACCAAAATACATATAAAAATTACTTGTCTTTACATCCTCTTCTCTTTAAATCCTCCTTGTCTTTACATATAAATCCTTACTTGTCTTTACATATAAATCCTCCTTGTCTTTACATATAAATCCTTACTTGTCTTTACTTGTCTTTACATGCTCTTCTCTTTAAGGATTATTATGCATGCACATCCTCACCTTATAATATGAATTGGGTCAAGGTGCAAAGACAACCATAAAATATTAGATGTGTCAAGACGCAAAGAGTAAGAGACAACTATAAGTAAGTCTTATATTAAATTTACCATATAAGTCTTTGATTAACACTATCAACTAAGATTTGAAACGTTGGATTCTTGTGATCTTCTTATCACTCCTTACAAATGTGATTGCAAGGCATTCTTTGAAGGTGAAGTCCATAATTTTAGGTCTTCTTCATCATTATCATGCCTTTCGGTAAGACAATAAAGAGGGTAGTGGCCTACATTAGCATGGAAAATGGTTTCGACATAGAGGTTATAAACATTAATTGTTTTCATTAAATAGCTTAAATTCCTACCCGTGACTGTTGATTCACTGAATTGTGGACTGGTACAAAACACAACAAATTTTAGAGCCACAAGTCCTTAATTACTCACACCTAGAACGTTCTCAAATCTAGCCATTAATAAACTTCTTTTGGTATTCTGGATCAATTTAAAAGGCAGAGTGTTGAGACTCAAATATGCAGTGAGTTGCAATGATTTAGTTAACTTAGGCCCCTCCATCACATACATGTATGCTTTCACAACAAGTGTTGAACAAAAATATTCGATGCCCAAGCCCGATTATGCTAGCTTTGCTAACTTGTTTGGTATGTAGGAATTTTTTTTTAATGTTTTATGAGTTGTGTATTATTTTTTCTTAGGTGCCCAATCCTTATCATTCTTACATCTCTCAAGCTTTGATTGCATGTGGATGCCCCAATATGGTTATGGCATAGTCTAAGTAGTTTTTTTGTACAATGAAGTGTGCTCCAACTTGAAAAAATACAATAGAATAGTTGTTATGTTACTGAGTCAACAAAAGAGAATATTCTAGACATTTGTTATTGATGGTTTGTTCTTACTATATTGGAACAAATGGTAAGTTCGGAGATCAAGAGGGAGCCAACTGTGCTCCTCAAACCCCAGCAAAATGGGATTACAAAGTAAATATGTGATCTCCCTTCAGAAATTTATTCAGAGAGCCTCCCAGTGATATAGAAGTGAGCCAAGTCCATGATTCATCCCGTTAAGATGAGAAAAGGGAGGAGGCCAGGGAGTATTCACTTGATCTCTTTAAGAAGCATTATGTGAGGCTTCAAGGTTTCTCTAGTTTTATATCTCAGATAAGCCATGCCATTGACTCTGAATCCTTCACTTATGTGGAGGCAGCCAAACAACAAGTTTTGAAATATGTTATGAAATTCAGTTAATAATGACATGTGGAAAGTGGTTCTCAACTAACCTTAGACTTGGCATTGGCAATAGGTTGATTCCACAAGTTCAAAATCCTAGTAAGATAAGAGAAAAAACAAGATACATGAGGAATAGCATCCTCGAGGCTCTATTGGGAGTTCATATCCCCTGTCTTTGAACATGTTTTTGAACGCATGTGCCTAAGTAATGGGTCTATGCGTGTGCCCGATTGAAGGCAGTGTGCCTGATTGGAAGTGCACAAGAGGTAAGTGAGGAAAGTGTTTTGAATGTTTTGAATTTTTGTTTTATGTTTCTGTTTTTTCGTTATTATATATATATGAAAATATTTGTGTGGTTTTCTTACGTTTTGGTTTGTCCATTAGATCTCATATTTTGTGTGCCCTCTTAGAACACGGTTTAAGGATGAAATATAGGGTACCTATTAACATAAAATTTATCATTGGGGTTTATAGGAAATGTGTGAGGCTACAATCATCACACATGTACTTCATAAGAGATTTTTTCCTACCAGTGTGATTTGGTGGAAATGTAAGGTTGATAAAAGTAATCATGATCCTTGGGGATCATTCCATAGGTAGAGGTTGAAATTGAAGGTATTGAGCCATAACATTTAACACTAATACTCATGGACATTGCATGGGATATTTAACCACCATGCAAACCTAGCAAAGGGTATGTGGCCCCACTCCCACCCCACCTTATCCTCCAACTATTTCCATGTTGTTATTATCCATATGTTATTACCCGCCTAATTAAATTTTTGAAAATCTCCAGAATATGGATAATAATGTGAATTCTTTTTCTATGTAATCCACTCCATTGTACTATCCATGAGATGTAGAAATTTTGGTGGTGAGGTATGGTTAAGACACCCCCTAAGAGGAAAGGTCGTCGGTTCAAATCCCACAAATTCCAAAAATCCAACCATATTAAGAGTTGGTGCGGTCCAATCCGGGTGCAATCCCTGGGTGATTTTGACGGCTTAGATGCCCCCAATTTGTGGTAAATTACCAAATGGAAAACCTTCTAGTCATGGGGGTTCTTCCCATTATCCAAAAAAAAACCACTCCATTGTCTTCGTGTCTTTATTATTAACAAGAATAAATAAAACCAAAACTTCGAAGCCCACATTGACAACTAATTCAATTATGATTCTGAGAGATGAATGAGCCAACCAACTTGTTCTCTTGGTTGATGTGAAGAATGAATGAATGTTCAGGGAGCCATTGTGGGATCTCCTGACATTCATGTTTAATACCCATAAATCATTTTTAAACGGGTAATTTATCAAAGTTCGGGTTGGCAATTCAAATGTAGATTTTCATGGAAAGGAATGGAGATAAATGGTATTGTACTACCTCTTTGCAAGGTGTGTGTAGGCGGGTGAGGGGGTTGGGGGTGTGGGAACTACTAAAACCAATGGCCATATCAGTTAATGTAAAACCTAATGGATAACAATACTTTTATGGTCAATACATCACAATCTCTATTACTTGTTATTAGCTCCAATATCTCAATTCCTACAGTATCTAGAAGTATTATGATATGCGTCATCATCATGGAAATCAAGCTTGTCATCATCATCATCATCATCATCAATTCCATATGGTAAATCACCATCATCTTAACCATCATAATCATCAGCATTAAGTACATCATCAACAAAATCATCGTCATCATTCTCATTATGGTCCCTCATATGCCATTAGTGTTCTTAATCACTCATCGACATTAGGATTAATGTCATGTAATTGTTAAGGTGATTTATATGTCATTACAGTAATTTTGATGATAATATAAGGATTGTTTAGATGTCGTTGGAAAAATTTGGGTGTCGTTAGAATCAATTAAGATCCAAAAGTGATACCACATGCATAATAATCGTTGACATCCACATCATCATCATCATCATACAATAAATCAACATCATTGTCATCATCGCAGTCATCATCAATATAATTGTAATAATAATGAGCGAGGAGCCCTACTACCTCACAAGAATGGATGATATAGTCTTATCATTATCAAATCATATCCATATCATGTTTTGGGAGAAAGACACCATGAACATTTACACACTATTACTATAAGTGACTGTCACTTATCATGTTTTGGGAGAAAGACACCATGAACTGATATTTTACATTAACAACTCATTCATGACATCAAATATGTTAAGCAAAATCAAATCTGAACATATCAAATTTGAGAGAGTTCACATGCCTGGGAATAAAGCGTTGAAATGACTAAGTAAATAACTTTGTGTGCCCATAAATGCTGCTACAGATATATCATCTCCACCATAGTTACTTTGTCACCAAGTGATGAATTAAAGTGTTGTAGATGGCCTTCAAAATGTTTGTCTATCAACACAGGAGAGACCCTTCACAGGGTAACGCTGCTATAGCTTCAGTTCACTTAATAGTGACAGTCTCTTATGTTACACGACTTGGAGGTATTATCCATCATAAATAATTATTAAAGACTCCAATATTGCAAGCAATCATCCGGATCATATTGCAAGGAAATACATCTTCTTGGTTGGCTGACTTACTATCAGATCAAGCAAGTCAATCATTCTCTGGTTGGCGTCTCAGTAAGTCTGGTCGGGTTCGACAAATCGGTTGGAGGTTTTAACTCGCCTTGGGGTTTTTCCTAAGCGGCTTATGGTAAGTAAGGAAAACCTGATAAAGAAAGGAGAAAGAGAGTTCAGTGCCTTTGAAGCAAAGAAATATAGGTCTAATTGAGGGAAATAACAAGAGGGGCCTGAAAGGTCAATCTGAAGCAGGTATGTACAGCCTTCTTAAGATAGTTAGTTGAACAAAGTATCATTTCAATTATTGCACTTTACCGGAATGAAGTCTTGGTCTTGGAGGAAGCATATACTATTTCAAATTGACCTATCCTGCATCTATTGAGGAGATACTCGGTAAAATAGATAAATGCATTGCTTGGGTTTAAACACTAATATCTGATATAGGGTTTGATTTCTCAAGCAGGGTTTCAGAGAATCTGAGCCGAATATTTATTCGCTCATACAATTAATATTACCAAAAAACTTGGTAAATGAGATAAGCCATAAGGCAAATACATATATTAATGATAAGATAAGAGATGATATGTTACAATGGTGGCCCTGCCTTAAATATGCCTTGGGAATTTGAAATGAGGAGACACCTCATTTCATAACCTAACTTAGTTAACCTAATTATTTAATGATTATCTTATTTTATGTTTGTTACATTGCCACTCTCTTAGAAAGGATTTGTCCTCAAAGACTTATAATGTTGTCATGTTGTTCTTTGTGATGTCGTGGTTGAAGAAACATGTCGATACGAACTGCTAAGTGTAGAGCATAACTTTCGATATGTGGATGGGTCAATCCATCCTAAATTGATTTGTTGTTGACTATTGGGATTTTCGACTGATCTATCATTAGGATCTTTGATTATATTAGTATCGATATCTTTCGACATTTTCCACTTTTTAGCGTTTCGGTTTTTATGGTTGGGGTGTCGGTAGGGAATTTTCACAATGCCATTTTCTTTTACGAGTGTCATCTTTTGAGTTGGAAGTTGTATTTTTGTCCCTTGAGGTTTTAAGGTTTCCTTCTGTATCTTTTCCAACTTGTTTTCCAACTGCACATAATCATTTTGAAACTTATTAATCACTTATACTTGCACTTTTCTATCATCTTCAGACTTCTTAAGTTGTTCCTTAAGATCTTTGTTATGACTTCTGATGCAATCATTTTCTTCCTGCTTGTCTAGAAGTTTCCCTTCAATGTCTTCCATAGATTGTTCTGTCTTTCAACTATTTTTCAACTTCTTAATTTTTGTGACTAGTGTTTTGTTATGATTCTTTAATCTGAAAATTTCTTCGGAATTGTTGGATAGTGTTTTATTACTTTTTGCGATCTCCGACTTATGAGTCTTTTTAGAGTTGTCATTTTGTTTTTGAAGAACTTTTATCTGTTGTCGATATTGGTCGATCACTAACTCTTGATTTTCTAATTTATGTCATATCTGCATTAGTTCTTCATCCTTGTCGCTAATGATTTTGTTCAATCGTTTTATTTCTGCTTCATAAAAATTTATTTCTTTCTTTATATCTTGATTTTTCAATCTCTGATTAAAATCATTTTTCACTTTTTAATTTCTCAATTTGGCTAGACAAATTTTCTATATGATTTTTCTGATCGGAATTTTTTTGTTCCTTGAGCTCTTTTTGCATCTCATGTATTTTAATTATTACTTCTGAGTTCGTATTTATGTCTCATAATTCTTCATTATCTCTTCGATAACGCTTTAACTTGGCTTCTAATTTCTCTATTTGTAGGCGCAAACCAGATTCCATGATCTCTGATTTCTTCCACACTAGATGATGATGGTCTTCGATTTTTTTCAATTTTGTTTTCCTTTTACTACCCCACCTAAGTTCAATCTCACTTGATTTTTAGTATCAATTATTATGCACCTTTTTGATCTTTTATTTCCCTTAAGTTTGTAAAATGTGAGTAGATTGGGTGGTTGGGAGGAATGAGTGTTATATTCCCCATCCAAGTTCAAATCTCACTTGCTCTTTACTAATAATTATTATGCACTTTTATATTAAAAATCAAACCCACTTTAAGAAACCAGGTGTGGTTTCACTTTTACCCTCTCTCTTTTTTTTTTCGTTTTACTTTTATCTTTTCTTTTTTAACCTTTTTTTTTCCCTCGTTCTTTTAGTTTTTCTTTTTTACCTTTTTTTCACCTTTTTTTTAACTCTCTTTTTTTTGGGAGTTACTTTTACCCTTTTTTTATTTTTTTTCTTATTTTTTAAGGACAAAGTCTTATTTTTTTGGGAAACCCAAATCTACACAAGGTGTAAATACTGTGAAACCAAAAAATTCAAGGAAACCCTGGGTGATGGGTAAAAGCCAAAAATATGGCCAAAGGCCGGGATCTAGCCAATGAGGCTCTGCTACCAAATGAGCCGAATATTTATTCTCTCATACAAATAATATTACCAGAAAACTTGGTAAATGAGATAAGCCATAAGGCAAATGCATATATTAATGATAAGATAAGAGATGATATGTTACAATGGTGGCCCTGCCTTAAATATGGCTTGGGAATTTGAAATGAGGAGACACCTCATTTCATAACCTAACTTAGTTAACCTAATTATTTAATGATTATCTTATTTTATGTTTTTTACAGAATCCCCATGCAGCAACCAGGTTTTGCAATTCTAGGATTAAGAAGAAAATGTTGGCACATATTGGGAAATCCAAAAAGATGCCGATAGCCATTGCAATCGACGAATGGAAATGAAACCTTATGAAAATCTATAAACATTCACACAAACCCTTGGACAAGAATCGAGTATTAAAACAGGGCACAAGAAGTATATAATTTGATGTGGCAAATGCAAATAACAACAACAACATACGTCGCATACATCAAATAAGGGAAAACAAATGGGGATGAAAAATAGACCGACGTACCTTAGTGAGCCATGCCGGAAATCCCTTGACCTTGGTGAGCACAAGATCTTAGAGCCTCCATTGTCTACAGGCAGCTGTTTTCGTTAGATGTTGGAATGATGGGTATAAATAAGATACAGTACCTCTTATATCTCATCTCTCATGAAGATTATAAGTATAGAATACTAAAACATAATGGAAGTGAATTTAGGAGACAAGATTCAACGTAACATTAAGGTGAAAGATATTGACATTAAATACCTACTCATTTGTTCAAGCAAGAGGTGAGGTTTATCAACCTTGCAGCAATAAATTAGAGTTTTGAAGATGTTATTTTCATTTTTTAAATTAGTTGTAGTTTTGGCTCTTAGCAAGCAATATGTGAAAGTCGACAAAGTGAGATAAATTAGAGTTTTGAAGATGTTATTTTCATTTTTGAAATTAGTTGTAGTTTTGGCTCTTAGCAAGCAATATGTGAAAGTCGACAAAGTGGGGGTTTTTGGGTGTGGTTGGGCATTAATATCTCTAGTGAGGTAGGTTATAGGTGCAATGTGTTGCTTCCTCTAGCTCTATGGATTGGATCTAGTTATAATCTAGTATTGTGAATCAAATCTAGTTTGAGTGTTGATTAACTCTTCTTATTTTGGTCTTGAGAATTGTTTTGCATTAGGGGTAGGAGTTGTTTTAGTTTGACATCGTAAACTCAATTGTTGGTTTTGGAAAATAATGGAAATTCATAGTCACTTTAGTTGTTGCATATATGAGACCTCAAACCTACAAAGAAATCAATGGAGAAATGAATGAAATTAAGAGGATATCTAGGTAGCCCTCTCACACTTCAATAGAAGAATGACCAATCAATTGAAGACCAGAGAGGAAGGAATGCATAGATTTCAAATATGTTGGCTTATTATACATAAACAAAATTAAGAAGTTGGAATCATATTATAAGATGCTTTGTGAATTGGTTGTATTCCTATCTAGGAGCTTGTACTTTCATAGTGACCCATCACATTCTTGGTTTCCCCTACAAAGGTATTTATTGGTTCAATTCAAGTTGCACTAAAATATAAGGACATTGATAAAAAATACACAAGGCAACATCGAGATCAGAATGGTACATCTCGAGTACAATCTTTAAGTTGAAATCAAATAGGAAGCCCTTAGTGGGCATGAATTCACCGAAGTTCATTTTTTTAATATATATGGCAAATTAATTTTTTTACTGTCCTGCAGTCTCAAACCTACAACCTATGCATCAAGAAACCCTTTGATGATTTTCCAAAGGAAATAGTTTCCTAATGTATCTAGAATATAAAAATGTTATTTCTATCAATCTCATACTTAAAATAATAATTTAATATGTCTAAATCTTGCAATTTAGGGGATATAGGAATTTTTTATCAGCTCTGTCAACCATAGTTTTCAAAATGATGACCATATATGACATGTAGACTAGATATTTTCGATGCAGATGCATGTTATGTGATGGCCAAGGGCATCGTAACAGTCCATTGTATTCACATAAGTATTTATAAAATGAACTTTTATTATTAGTATTATTATTTTGGTATTACACCTTAAATGGCATCTTAATTAGTTCTAACACTTTCATTAAAAATTTAACCATTCCTTCAATGTTCCACCACCACACATACCTTACAAATGGAATCTTCATCATTTCAATGATATATGATCCTATAATGGGGATTTTTCTTGGTGTCCAAGTTAGGGTTGATACAAAAATACAAGTTATTGACCCATGAATTTATCTTTGGACCTCATGGTCCATACATGGGACCTTGGACCACCACACAAGTTCTACAAAGGAAATCTTTGGAATATGAGTGAGATATGGTGTTTCTTGCAAGATTTAGCAAACCATTGATGGTATTTAGAATCATAAAATGTTTTAGTAGGGTTGAAAGTCAAGGTCTTGAGCCATAACATTTTTCCATGGAGCTCATGGGTCGTGCATGGGGCCACAACAACCACATAGGAAATTAGTAGTGAATATCATCCCTCGAGTGCATTATGGTGGTGATTTTGAGTTTTTCCACATTAGAGGTTAGTTTTAGTGTGATTTTAGTGCCTAATACATGGTTTGGTGCCAAGATATAGGTTGTTTTTCGATAACATTTGTCCTTGAGGCTCATGGGTGATGTGTGGGGCCTTGAGCCACCATAGTTTTGCATGTGAGAAGGATATGGCGCTCATTTAAAAGCTTTGGGATGCTAAGTGTTATTCTCATTTCCCATTCAATATTCCAACAACAAAATAAAAATCCCTACACCAATATTTTCCTCTATGTCTCGAGGGAAATGTGTAGGGCCTTAGTTATCACATAAGCCATTCATAGGAAAAAATTAACCTGCAAGAGGAATATGCTGGCCATATCAAGATTTGTAACGCTAAGGATGGTTGTTATGAACCAAGATTTAAATTAAGGAGGGTCTAAGTCTTTACCAATTCCATATAGGTCCCATGGTCAATGCATAGTCTTTTAGGCCACCACATAGAGCTTTTGTAAGGAATATTTAACATACATGTGATATATGGTCATCATTTTGAGGATTAGCAAACTAAGGATGGTTTTAAAGGCCCATTCCTTGGTATATGTACACATATAAAATATCACATTACATATTTTCATAAAGAGCTCATGGTCCATTTATGGGGCCCCAGCTAACATACATGTCCTCCATAAGGAATTTTGGCTTTTAAGTGTAATATTGTTAAGATTTACAGGTTTAAAGTACCAAGGATGGTTCTCAATTCATGTCCCATGGTTTGATGTGAAAAGAAATGGTCTTAGACCATAACATTTATTTGGGGCTCATAATCCATCCAGCAAGCCATAAGCCACTGTTGGGGATAAAGCTTTGTTAGTGTGGTGTCTTTGCATGTTAAATTGGGATATTTAATGTGTGCAAGCACGTTAGGAGAATTATAGAGTATGGTTCTTGGTGCAAAGGTTGTGGATCCCAATGATTGTTTTTGTCGATGATTAGATCTAGAAACACACTTCATTCTTGCTTTTAATGGAGGTGTGTGGGGCTATGCACTCAGTGATCATAGGGAGATATGCACTAATTTTACATTGTTTGTGGGCTTGACTCCTTCTACATAAATAAAATATAGCATCACACAAAAATGCTTTCACATGAATCATGATCAATGACATTGACATTGATATATTTGACTTTATGTCATACATTTTCTGAACACAATCCTTAGCTCTAAACCTAGTGGAATTCCTAGCGTAGTTCGTTTCAAAATTTCTGGCATTATTCCAGGTGCTATACTTGGATCTTTACCTAGCGCTATGTTGGATTCTTTCTAGGTGCAATTCTTGGCTCTATGCTTGGTGCTATGTTGAATATTTTTCCTGTCAAAATTCATGGCGCAATTCTTGTCACTAACCCTGGATTAATATATGGTGCTATGCTATTCATGACGATTTTTGGAGGCTATTCTTAGCGTTATATGGGATGCTTTTGTGGACACTAATTGGGACGTTAATTGGGATTCTCATTGGGATGTTAATTGAGATGATAATTGTGATGCCAATTGGGATGCTAATTGGGACGTTAATTGGGATGCTAATTATCGTCCAAAATAGTGCTAACTTTTAAAAAGGGACGATAATTGGGATGCTAATTGGGACAGTATTTCGAATTCTAATTGGGAGGCTAATTAAGACGCTAATTGGGGTGTTAACTAGGATTCTAATTAGCATCCAAAATAGCGCCAAGTTTTAAAAAGGGATGGTAATTGGGATGGTAATTGGGATGCTAATTGGGATTCTAATGGGGATGCTAATTGGGATGCTAATTAGCGTCCAAAATAACGCCAAATTTTAAAAAGGGATGCTAATTGGGATGCTAATTAGCATCCAAAATAGTGCCATCATTTAAAAAGGGATGAAAATAACGCCATTAAAAGCACCATCCCACGGAAAAGAATTCACTTTGTCCAAAAAATGATGAAAAATACACTAAAAGTGACAGTGGACGCTAAAAAGGAAGCTAAAAGAGACGCTAATCATAGGTTTTTGTTGTAGTGATTATGGACAGTGAATAGACAACAGAATAAAGCCGAGACACCCAAGATGAGGATGTAATGGAATAAAATTAGGATGTAGATGCTTTGAGTAAAAAAGATGAATCCGAGAACAACACAAGGGATGATGAAGAAGACACTCAAGGTGTCTAGGTTATGGACAATGGAACCGATTCTTAGTTTGTTTTTACATGAAATTTTTTTATAGGCTACTTTTAGGACAATTTGTTAGAATCTACAACAACTTAGGGAAATGTATTTTTCCTAAAGTATATTCTGTATTGGATGATTGTAATTAAGATCTATATTGATTAGGAACCTCTGATACTATTATGATGAATTTTTGTACTATTGTGCTGAAGCTTTTTAGGTTTTTATAAATACAAACATAACGTTTTTGTTAAAAAAATGTTACATAAATCATGGAAACATTGGCCTTGGTAATATTTAAGTCTTTAAGTATATTTCATTCCAATTCAATAGTGGAAGATGAAGTTATTATGGTTTTGACAATAGTAAAACCAAAATTCTAGGGATTTATGAGGTTGAGGGAGATGCGCTTAAGGAAGTGGCTTCTTTACCTATAATGCTATACTCATTTTGCAAGATTTGGGAGGCATGAATTTCCTCTATTATCTTGTCATATCCTTCATATTATCTTGTATTTTCGATAACACCAATGATTGTTTCCTCTTTTTATTCAAGATCCTTTGCATATTTTGTTTTTATGTTACCCTCTTTAGCCTCTTGAGTTGAGGTGTTAGATCTAATCGGAGAGGAGGTAAATAATCCTAACATGCTAATAAATTGAGGATGTTATTTATTCGTATGATTGGCCATATTTTTTCTACAAAAAAATTTCCATGGAATTTTATTCCAAATCTAAATTTGAACTATCTACAGGGGCTTTAGGAAATACCACGGTTTTCTTAAACATGGCTAGATTATTTTCTTTAGTGAAACTTTATCCCCAAAATTATTAAGATCAATAATTTCATTCAATTTTATTTTTAAATTATTTGTAATATTTCTATTTGAATGAAATCTTTGTTTTTTTGTTTTGATTTTGTTTTATCCAATGTTAGAGACTTCTTAGTGTTGTTCATAGTTTTCTTTTCATCTAATCTAGAATTTTCTTTCAAACTTACCATTTTATTTTGTACCTTGAACTTCCCGAGTTGATGAATATGAAACCTTTTCTCTTGACTCCATGCTTTTCCAACTTATAATGAGTCTATCAGTTAACCTCCCTACCAACTCACATATATACTCTTTTTCCCTAGGGACCCCCGAACTATGACAGGGTTGTAAGAAAGACACACATTCATTAGCCAAAAAAATGTATGAATGCTTAATCAAGATTGAGGAGTCCCCAATCCCCAAAATCGATAAAAATACCACCCAAACTCTTCACAATGCACCATATACAAAAGAAATATAATCATATCCATCCAAGAATAGGGAGAAAGGCAAGTCCAAATCCTCTAGCTCTTGCTCCCTTATATAGCTTTTGTGGCCTAAGCCACTTGTCCATCTCATACAAAAATAAAAATTTATTTAATTTCCAATTACATAATATTTATCCACCCATGTGGCATTCACCTATCCTATGTGCACAAGTAAATCCCTTTATAGAAATATAAAATAGCTCATTTTCCTCACCCTACAACTACTTTCCTTATTATTTATCTTAGATGCTCCCAAGATGCTCCTGTATCTCCTCTATCTTCCCTATTTCAGTGGATGCACATGGAGTTAGTTGTTTTAGTTAATTTAAGTTTGAATTCTCTTCCTTTTCCCCTCCTTAATTTATGAGTGCACTAGAAATTATCTCTTTATCTTATTTAATTAACTAATTTTTTTTTTCATGCACATTCTTAGATAACTTTTATTATTTTATTTGCATGCATTTAATTTATTCTATAATTAATTTCCATCTTAATAATCTATCCACTAAACTACTATGCACAAATAATTGTTATGCATCCATATAACTTTCTTTTCAATTAAATGCACATGGTAACTAATCATTTTAATTCTCTAATATGTATAATAACAAAGATTGGTACTAAAGGTGCCATTGCCCAAGCATGCCCTTAAGTGTACCCCTTTTTAATATCCGTGGGGGAACGAAAAATTCCTTCCTCTATAAGAGACTAATGGGTGTTGAGGAATAAGGAAAACTCCTTATTTCATGCTCCTTAGTCAATCCTCATAGGTGATCGAATCTATGGACTACCCCCATGACATCAGGCAACATTTGCGTAAAATAATTACACACTTTTCTACATAGTTACAGAAGGGAATGCTAATAGGTAGGAGATGCTACTCCTTCTCTCCAAATGGTACATGTGTGTGTCTATTTCATACAACCCCTTATGTACTATTTAATATGTGATCCCATTATGTGTGTAAAGATAGGCAAAGTCTTGCTAACCAGTCTACACATGGGACTGGTTAGCAATATTTTACCTATCTTTGCACACTCACTAGGATCACACATTAAATAGTCCAAATAAATAATCAATAGAATCGATACAAACTCATATTTATAACCAATCGTTATCTCATGGCTCATTCTGAATTCCAGGAATGTTGACACAATACGACATTCACGAGTTTCTACACTTTTCATCCCGTCACACTTGATAAACTATTAGTAGCATTGTACTATATCATGATGTCCAATGTATTTTTTGAAGGAAATAATCACATTTTTATTTTCATAGAAAAAATTACATTTTCTAGACCAGAGACAACTGGAAAAATTGCCATTGTTGGGTAATTATATTCTATTTTTTAGACAATATTTTTGAAATTAGAAAAATACATTGTATATAATGGAATCCATTTTTGTTGGACAAATTTTTCAATGAGAAAAGTAAGTAGATATAAGTGGTAAGGCATAGATAGTGGGGATATAAATAACCATTGTGACTAGGAGAGACCCAAAAAACATCTTAGAGATTCATAATCTAGTAAGGGGAATAGTGGAACTGATGGGGCCTTGATTGTCTACCCTCATGATATTCATAATTCGTGTAGCGCCTTAGAGACCTTCTTTGGAGAGCTTATTTGCATTGTTCTTGTGTTCACAATAGACATGTTGAAATATAATTGATGAGAAACTGGAGGTCCTACTTTAGAAAGACTAGTATCTTCCAACATCTAGTGACCAGTCATCTAGTTCATGATGACAAAGGAATCCCCATAAACCTGCATAGTTTTCACTCCATACTCCCAAGCAATGTGAAGGATAAATTTAAGTTCCAGGAGCTTGAATTAATTGTTAGAACCATAGAGGGTGTGTCCATAGAAGGATACATGTATATCCTTTGAGAAATACAAGATTCCCGCAATTCCTTATTCACGCTCTTGGGATTAACAAGCAGCATAAAAAATTCCCAGGCTTGATATTTATCTATCATCATATCATGTACCACTCACAGGGTTGTGATGGCTTGGTCTTCTTTAAAGAAACTATAAAGTCCCATAATACGCGCCACTATGTGAAAGAAGGGAATAAATTCATTTTTGAAGTTGGTTTCATTTCTAACAAGCCAGATGCTCCAAAGAGTTAATAAAGAGATACAACACACATGATTTAGATCATGATTGGTTAACCATTGCTGTAAGTTATGGGAAATATTATTTGCTTCTCCATAGGTTCTACAGTTGGAAACCAAATTCCAAGTCTTTCTAGAATTGTTTGTTGTAGAGGCACTGGCAGAAAAGATGAGGATTCCTTTCCTCTGATGATGTGTAAAGGATGCAACAACTTGGGATTTTCATTTTTCCTTTTTGAATATTTTCCCAGGCCACCACTTTATTAGAGAGCATTAACCAGACACAATATTTCATTTGAGGGGTGATAAAGTATTTCGGATACACTTGAACCACCATTTCGATTACCCAGGTGTGGGTACCTGGGATTGATAGACATGTTTAACTAAATAATACCCCTCTCCTTTGTTTCCTATCCAAGCCAATTTATCACACTCTTCTTGGATTCAGATATGGCCACACCATAAGCATTGTAGAAAGGAGTTCCATTTCAATAGAGGTGAATTGTGATGCCAATTTTTTGACAATGATCCATCCCTGCTACCATATGGAGGAGTTATTATCATCTTTGATTTCAGGTAGTAAACATTGTTTTTCCCTTAGTTTCCTTATAAATGTAGGGCAAAGAAATATTTCCCTCCCACAACCCATTATCACGTCTACTCCGAGGAGAACATATTCACCATTCCTTATTTTCCACACAAGGAATTGGACAATAATTGGAAATGCTACGGTCATAGATTTACAACGGAGGGAGCCACCAATTGAACTATTAGGTTCCCTATGAATCCAATTCATCATATCACCTTGGTTCATGTATTTCCTTCCTAGTATATTCTTCCAGAGACATTATTTGGTGATTAAATCCCGCATCAATTTTTTCGCTAATTCTTTATCGAATATGTGGGAGTCCTTAATCCCACAACATCCCTCTGCCTTTGGATTGGCTATAAAGTTAAAACTTGTCCATTGCAGTCCCTAAGTATCCTTACATCTCCATAAGAATTGGTTGCATAGTCTCTGAATTTTAGATGTAACTCCTTTCAAAATGTTGGTTAGGAAGCTCCAATAAATAGGGATAGATTTGAGTGCCAATTTGAAAAGGATAGTACGATCTCCTTGTGAGAGACATCGATTGCACTAGAGATGGATTTCGTATTCTATTATGGAAATTATCCAATTCCAATCATTCTTCCCGTGTTTGATTGGCTTAAGAGTAAAACTTAAATACTTTAGGCACAAGGAGATACCCCCCATTTGGAATTTAAAAAGGTTTTGAAGTGAGCAAGAAACTTGTTCCTTCAAATTGAAAAAAATGACATACCAATTTATCCTCATTGATATTCATATCAATGGATTTATGAAACAACTTTATTATACTTCAGATATCCCCATCTTCATGCACAATACCATTAGTAATCAAGAAGAAATTGTCAACAAAAAGGAGGTGGGTAATATTTAAGTATTTTCCACATGAGAGGCCTTGGATACATCAAGATTATTTAGCTTCTTTAAGAATATGACTAAGCCCCTCTACAGCAAGTAGGGAAAGATAAGGTAAGAGTGTGAAGCATTTTCTTATCCCTCTATAGGGGGAGAACAACCATGATGCATAACCATTAATTAAAGCATAGTAAGAGATAGAGAATACATATCCCATTATCTAGTTCACATTATTCAAATTGACACATATGTGAATGAATATCTCAAATATAACCAAATTACCATGTCTAAGGCCTTTGAGAGGTATAATTTGATAACAATGCATGTATATTTTTGGACTTTTGGACTATACATTCTTGAGCTCATCCTACGACTTCATGGATTTTCCTACCCTTGAGGAATGTGAAATGTTCTGGGCTTATTAATTCGAACAATATCGGATTGAGCCCTCTCTTCCATTGTTTTGGAGATGATATTGTATATGGTGTTGCATATAAGGTATATCGACCGAAAGTCCCCAAAGCTTATAGTATTGTCAATTTTATGGAAACGAGATAAAAAGTGATATTGAGTGTTAGAATCACATCACTAGTTTTTCTAACCTCCTCAACAACATGAAGAATTCCCTCCCCCATCAACTTAAAGAAAATATAAAAGAGTTCAATGTTCCAACCATCTAGCATTAGACTTTTTTATTTCCTAACTTTCCCATAATGCTTTCCAATCTATCCAAGGTGACAGGTTCTGAAAATTTGTTGTTGGTTTTTGGTGAAATTTGTCTAGGAAAAATAGTACAAGTTCTAACCTTCTCAACAATGTTGACCTCAGGTGGTCTAAAAAATATATTTGTGAAGTGTTGGACTACAAGTTTGGATAGACTATTAAAACCCCTACCAGGATCATCGTATGATCCTTGTAGCTCCCATATGGTATTGATATTCCTCTCATGGTTAGACACCTTATGAAAATAGGAAGTGTTATCATCACCTAGGTCACCCAAATTTGAATTCTCTAGTATGCTACTTTATCCCTCAACAACTTGGATTTTCATACTTCCAATGATTTGATGTACACAAGGACCTCCTCTAAATGGGGATTAAGAGAGGGATATTCTTGTAATTCCTACAAATCTATCTCAATGTCTACAATGGCCTTGTCCCTATCCTTATACCAATGCCCTGCGCAGGAGAGAACAACTATTTTGAGGTATTTTTTAATTGGAAAGTTGTCAGATTGATCCCTAAACATACATCAAAATTCTTCCACTGCGTCAAGACTAGGACCATGAACTACTCCTCGACTAGACATGAAGGGTTAACTTGAAGGGAATCAATGATTTGAACTCCTTAGAATTCAAGAGGAGAATCACTAGTTGGTGGTCATACCCCCCCAATAGAGATTCGTGATATACAAAGATGGTGAAGATTGGAAGTTGAATTAGATACCAGGAATCCATCCAACCTCTTGGCTAGGGTGGCACGCCCAATGTAATTATTCCTCTAGGTGGTATTTAGAACTACCATGGAAATGCCAATAAGGTTTTGAGTTTCCATTTGGTGGCATATTTTTCTATTGGGTTGGGTCTAATCAAACTACCCCAAACTTCATTTATGGAGAGGGTGAAATGCATGTCCCCACCAATTATCAAGTAGTTTTCCTTTAGTGCCAGAGAGGTGAAGAATCGACTCCAAAAGTCCTTCTTTTGAATATATGGACCATATACATTGAGAATGGATATAGTCAAATGACTGAGGGAAAGTGCAACTAGACAAGGAGACCCCATCGAATGGAGTAAGTATTTAACAATTGGAAAACTTAGGCCCACCAAATTTTTAACAGTCCTCCACATACTCTTGATGAATAAGTTCTAAGGAAGTCCAATCCTTTCAACTAATTTTGGATATGGGAAACTAGCATCGAGCCTTTACACATGGTTTCCCGAATGATGATGATATTCAAATTTTATTTATCCACCATTCTGTGAAGGGTTGAGTGTTTTAAGGGCCTAGCCAAACCACCAATGTTTAATGATAATAGTGATGGCTTCCAACATTAGGTAATAAAAGGCATTTAATTCCTTCCTTGATTAGTCATATAGGACCTAAAAGGAAAGGAATTACGGTAATAAGTTGATGAATAATGTGTACATCCTAGTTAGAATTATATAAATATTTTAGTTTATTTGTTTAGATGTTGTAGTGTTCCCTTTTCTAAATAAGATAGATACATAAATGGTACTAATGGGTTGATTTCCACTAGCACCTTTTTGTATAGGATTAAAACTGACACATTTTTGGAATCTAAAGATACCGAGCCTAGTTTTGTTCAAAGCAACATAATATCACAATATTTTACTCTTATCTCCAATTTTGGGAAAGTTTAGATTGATCCAAAGAAGTCTTATTTTTGCAGCAGTTTGGTGTGCCCAATGCACAGATCAAACAACTCACTAAATATAACCAAAGTTGTTTGGGTGCATAAATGAGTGTTTGACAAACTCCAACACCACATCATAATGAGGCCTAGTCCCCGAAAACTGTTATACCAAAATCCTGTCACCATCATGTGATAAGACATTTGACATACCTATTTGCCTTGAATCCCAGCTTCTGGAGTGGAAACTAAATGGTTTTTCATCAATCTTACATGAAAATTCCCAGCACCGTGCATGCCCCTTTATCCAGGAGAGGCACCCTTGTTCGCACCGCCCATACTCTATTGCCCATAAGCGGTACCACCACTTATAGCCCTTATTCCATAAGTGGTTATTACCAGAACCACTCTGTCACTGAAGGAAAAATATGGTACCCTGGGTAAAAAGGGAAAAAGAGAAGCTTCTCGAGGATTCTAGATGATAAGCCTCGAGATATCCCTTATCCCTAATGTATTGGTCAATTGAGTTCAAGATCCCCCATCCTAGGATCTTAGAGGACACCTCACCCACAAATATCTCAACCTACCCTATCCATCTAGCCTTATAAATACAAGCTTTTGGCCATGGTTGAGGGGAGAACATTGAAGGTATTGTTATGCTGTTGGATTGATCCTTGGCCCAAGATCATTTGGAGAGAGCATAGGGAGCTAGAATCGGAGCTTTTGGGGATGAGAATTTGGTTTCATGGAGATGCATGTCAACACTAAGGCTTGGTTGTAAACTTCTTCATATTTCATTAATGCAAGTTGATTTCTGTCCCACATATGTTGTTGTTGTTGTGATTTTGCATATATGTTTCTAGATTCCTTAGTCACTAGCATAGATTAGTAGATCATATTCTGGTTGCTTTGATCTATTTCGTGTTGAGATTGATTGCAGGTACAAAGGTGGACTATCAAATCCTTGTATTCCAGATATCTACGATGTCTAGGGAGAGTCTTCAACCTCTATCCTCTATTTGTTCTGGATCTGAACCATTCAGACCAGTGGAACACCTTGCTATCCGTAGGAGGTGAAATATTCCAGCTAACAAAGACTGAGTATGGATCAACAACGACCATAAATCACACTATTTTTCATTACCATTAATTACACTAGCACTCTCCTCTCACCCATGACCCATATACTAAAAGAAGAACTAGTATTTTGTTTATTTTAATATATGAGACAATAGATATTTAAGAAATATGGCATGACTCGAAAGAGAAGCACCTTTTTTTGATATGACAATATTCTTTGTAATCACATTTTATTGAAACAAAGTTTTAAACGATTTATTGTTACAGTTTTGCATCCTTTTAATGAAAAACAAGTTGATTAGCATATTTTCTTGAGTTTTTCATAGTGTTCCTGTTTTGATTTTGTTTAGGGCCCACCCAAGGAAAAGTACATGGACTCTGTTATTAATTTAGTTTTCACATTCATATATGTTTCAACAGAACAAAGTATTCATTACATATTGTAGTATTCCTGCAGAATGTTGTCATTTTGAATTTTAGAGTAGAACACATTTCCAGATTGGTTATGAAAAAGGGTAGTCAATGTTTGTTTAACACATTCACACAATTTATATATTTACACATGAAGTCTTGTATTTTGTATTTGGTAATAGCTAAAATCTTCCACTTTTATGAACACTTGCGTGAAATACTGAGAGTTATTGAATGCTTGACTTTTGCAAACTACAGGTAGATAATTAAAAATGATTTCACTAAAAGTTTAAGAAACCAGAAAGGAAACCTTAAGATGCCTATCCCTAATGATTGTTAGATTAGAAAAAAGTGCCAAACCAAGAAATTAGATCTCATGCCCTTGCAACCTTTAGTCAAATTCAATTTCATTTTTGTTATGCAATTTTAGTATTTTGATTGACTAAATTAGATTTACATGTGACTAGACATAGTTAGTTCCCTTGTAGTTGCATACACTGTGCAGGCCCCTCATAATTTTGTACGGATCCTCGGGTTTATAATTAAAGTAGTGGTTTTAGATACAACACTCTTCTTGTTGTAATAATTCAATAAGATACAATATTAATGTTGACTGATTGATCTTGTCACTTTTTTACGTCATTGTCGGGGAGGCGTTCCAAACCAAAATGAGGTTGACAATATTATTTAGTTGTTTTTTGCATAAAAGTAGGATGCATTTTGGGCAGAGAAGGCAGGAATCAGACGTGTTTCTGAGTATGTCACTCTATGACAATGTAGTTTTCATTATTTACTTTCTTTATTTTTTTCAAAATAGTTAATCCTTTTTCAAAACCTTCAAAAAACGCAAAAAAAATCATAAAAACATAAGAAAAATTATATCAAAATACATATAAAAAGAAAAAAAAAACATCCTTCACCTTGGAATTAATGCACAGAGCCAGAAATGGGTTTGGATGATTTATCACAAATAACAACCATATAAGAGAGGAGGAAGGAAATAATGTGGGTCTTGAATCTTGATCCATTATTTCACCAACACATGCCAAGAAGGAGGAGACAAGGTATTTTTGGGTCAACATACGATTCATCTGACTCCTTTGATAGCCTAAGTATTGATGCAATGGAATATGATGATCAATCAATGGGGGATAGGGAAAATCATGAGCAACCTACCATATATGATTTTCCCATTAGAGGAGGTCATGATATGGAGGATATAATGAAGAATATTAACCTTGTTGCCTTACCAAATTTTCATGGGATAACCTCAGAAGACCCTGCCACCTTCCTATTTAAATTCGAAGTGGTCTATAGAATATATGATTACACCATGGATTCAATGAAACGAAATCTATTTCCCTAAATATTAAAACACTCTACATTAATATGGTTCATTAGTTTAGAGCAAAATAGTATCTTCACCTAGGATCAAATGAAATATACCTTTATTGATAAATATAGGGACTACTCTAAAGCCAGAGAAACTAGGGATGATATCTTAGAATGATGCAAGTACTGAATGAGTCATTGGAAGACTATGAAGAGAGGCAACTTAGTTATAAATGATCTCACACTTGCACTTTAGATGACGAATCTCTTAAACTTATACTTCTTAGTGGGGTAAGAGAAGAATTCCTTGAAACCTTCACTAGTAGATATCACTCAAAAGTTCCATGAAATATTGCCATGAATAAGTTAAAATGGTAATTTTCATGGATAAATTGATAAATATTTTGAACATAAATTGTTTTGGCCCTCAATCATCGTCGCTATTGTGACGTAAATGACTGTTCATCTCTATAGAAAAGAATGTTTGTCTCTATTGTGACAAAGACACATGTTCATCGCTCTAGCGACATAACTCTAAACATTTTCAAATCAACTATCATTACAGCAACGATCATTGAATTTTTCTTATTGCTGAAATTTGACCATTGTGCATTTTCGCTGTAACCACCACGATCATTGATCTATAAATACATGTTCTTAAGACATATTTCATGAAATGTTTTGCTATAGTTGAAACAATGTTTCTGCTTATTGTTTGATCTGTGAGTTCAAGAGTCTGGTACTGGTTTAACACATCAAATTTTTTATCTCCTTTGGTTTCCAGGTTAGTATTTTTAAATTCTTTGTCTCCTTTAATGTGTAGGGTCATACATAAAGTGAGTTGACTATTCATTTTCTCCTCAATACTAGCACATCCAATTCCAACATGGCAAGATATGGATGATTAGGAGGTATTAATTTGAACGTATCATGATAGAGTTTATAATTTTGTTAGGGATGGTACATGAGAAAGAATGGGTTTGTCTTAGATTAATGGGTGTTTTAGGTAATTTCAAAATATTTGAAAAATTTTAGTTTTGCATGGAGGTTTGTGGTTAGTTAACTGATATTTTTCAAATGAGTAAATATAATGTCATCGGGATTTGTCTCTTAATCATTGTTTGATTAAAAAAAGATGAATATGAACTAATTAGGGAAACAAGATCATTGCTTTTGAAATGTTTTATGTGTTTAGTTTCTTATTTTTAGAGGGGTAAAATAGCATGTGGTAATGTCCTTTGTGAAAAATATTTTAAGCATTGTGATCCCACGTGCTTGTGAGAAATCATGTTTCCTAACTTGGGAGAACATAGTCATTGGGGGGGTGGGATTTAAATTTTAGCACTAAATATCGAAAATATAGTGGTTGGTGGTAAGAATAGACCCCCATACTAACTTATTCCTTAATAATTTGGAAAGGAGGGGTATTGTTTGTGATATGTAACATGTCGAAGTAAAGTCAACTTGGATTTACTAATTATATTTGTTTCTTTCCATGTCACGTCCTTTAATTTTATGTATGTTATTAGAATGTTAAAGAAATATACTTGGGAAGAAAATAATAAGAGGTATCCTGAGTCTAAGGAAACATTGGAGGCAAAGGGCAATGGAAAGTGTTGTTTCCCTTGAAATGATTGCAGGGGTTTGCGAACGAGAAGAATTTTAAGAACAAGTGTTGAGAAACATTGTAAGGAGAAGGGGCATGTTGAAGGGGGGTTTGAATATCATCCCTTGATAAGACATTATTCATTAGATAATGTACTTCTTGTAATAGTAATGATCATGTCTTCACAAAATGTTTTATCATTTAGAATTTATGTGTTGTATATTATACACTAATGTTATTACATTGTTTTTAATTATAAATACAATTCCCCCTAAATGTCGACCACCAGAGAGCTATTTGCCACATAATTATAGTAGAGATACTACTTTAAAAGGTGATGAACATGGATATCATAATATTGAAGATGAAGTTCTTAATGATCCTATGGACGAAGATGACATTATTGATACAAATTACGAAGATGAGATAAATAGATTGATCCAAGACACATTTACTCCATTGGATGAGGACAACCTCCATGATATTCATGATGTTCCTCTACTCGAGAAGTCCCAAGAACCTCTTTATGAAGGCTCAACAAAAAATATTCTATCTACTACATTCAATGTTGGTGAACTTGAAAGTTTTGAATGGTTTGTCAAACACTTGTTTCACACAGATCCTAAGGTATGTAATGTATTAATTGCATCTTCACATCACATATTGAAAAGTTGACTATTTTCCTCTATTTTTAGTGTTAATTAATTCATAAATTAGGGATAAGCAATATTTATGATTTATATTGTTTACATTTCATTTTTTTGTCAATGTTGCAGACTGTTGGGTGAATTTCTACTACCACCATCAAATAATTTACCACGCACATGTCAAGAGGTATTCTTGATTATGAAAGAAATTAATTGCATATTGAAAAGTTCATTATTTTCCTCTATTTTTAGTTTTAATTAATTCATAAATTAGGGATAAGAAATATTTATGATTTATATTGTTTACATTTCATTTTTTTTTGTTAATGTTGCATACTGTTGGGTGAATTTCTACTACCACCATGAAATAATTTACCACGCACATGTCAAGAGGTATTCTTGATTATTAAAGAAATTGGGATGGAATATCAAGCTATTGATGCATGTCCTAATGATCATGTTATATATTATGGACAATATGCATCAGAAAAAAAATTCCCACAATGTGAAATTAGTAGATATCAAAATGATCAAGTAACAAAAAAGGTACCTCACAAAGTTATTCGTTATATTCCCATGATTCTACGTTTCCAACGACAATTTAGATGCCAAAGTATAGCACAGTTTATGGATTACCACACAAAGAATGGAAGTGAAAATGGTGTTCTTCACATGCCTCCAGATGGTTCTGCATTGAAGAACATCTAAGAAAAATGACCAATTTTTAAAGGTGAACCTCATAATGTTAGACTTTCATTGGAAGCTATTGGTTCCAATCCATTTGGAGAGCTTCGTTCTACTTAATCAGTGTGGCTTGTTTTCGTCATAAACAATACCCTTCCTCCTTGGATGTCGATAAAGAGAGAGCACACAATGTTGGCAATGATTCTAGGTATTTTTTTGAAAGTAATTATATTATTTCATTTCTTTGTTTCATTGTTGCATGAGAACACCTTTTATATATTGGGAACATAACTGAATAACATCATATATTGTTGAATAAATAAGGTAGGTACCAAGTTAAATATATGAATGTATATATTGAGCCTCTTATCGATGAGCTATTGAAGTTCTAGGCTGGCATCACTATGTATGACATCTCTAGACTAATAGGGCAAAAACAATTTCAGTTCCATGGAATACTTGCATGGACAATTCATGACTCTCCTGGGTGAACACATTTTTGTGGTATGTAAATTTCTGTTGAAATTTAAATTAATATGTTTTTAAGGTAAATATCATGCATTTTTTATTTAAATGAATAATCTTCTGATGCTTATAACATTAATACATATATATTGCAGGTCTTCAAACAAAGGGAAAATGTGCATGTCTAGTATATGGTTTTAGGATAAAATCTCGTCGTTCAAAAAGTCTAAGAAAGGAGGTGTTTGATGAGTAAATGCACTTCCTCCCTAAGAGCCATACATGTCGAACTACCGGGAAAACATAATTCAATGGTAAAGAAGAGAATGGGAAGAAAACGAAAAATTACACCTCACCTATGGAAGTTGGAATATAGTAGACATCATCATGGTATGCAAATTGTACGTGTAGCATATAAATCTAATATTATAAATTTTATAATTTTATTGAATTTTATCTACCGTGGGTTTCATGAATTATTGTTAATGTGTTTTCGTTTATGTTTAATATTGATTGTCGTGAAGACATGAATGGGATTCCACAAGGAATGAAGAGTTATCCCATACAATCAGTAGGTTTCTTTACTAACAACACCTACAAATAGCTCATTTTTTCAATACAATGCATATCGGGAAGAATCTAACATAAATGATATGGAGAATATTAGATGGAAGGACTGACAAAGATAAAATTGGAAAAAATTGTAGTGGCATTGCAGAATCCAATAACGCATTGCAAAGTGTAATTAATTCCAATGTCAAAGAGGAGTACCAAAATATAATTAGTCTTCCATGTTTATTGACGTAGCAACAAAGCAATGATATAAAAAGGTCATTCAGAAAATAAGGTTTTTGACTAGATTTTCCTCAAACATACAAAATATCTTAATGAAAAATGGTGATTTTGGTGGTGTTAAAACTCATGACTGACATACATTCATTAAGGTAATTATTTATGTATATAATTTCCATTTATCTTCTTAGTAATTGTGGTCTCTTATTTGGAATTTAAATAAATAATGATTCTTTTCTTTTTGTTACAGTACGTTCTACCTCTATCTCTCTCAGATAGCTTTGACAACAACATAAAACAAGTTATATATGATCTTGGTAAATACATGAAGTAAGTAACAATTTATATGCATGAAAATGTGTGTTCACTTTGTTGCATAGCTTATTGACATATTTAGTTTTATGGATTGGAACTTTATTATATATGTGTCAATCTTGTTGATCACTGTTATTTTCTTGCATCATTTGTAGGTGGCTTTCATCTAAAGAAATACATAAAGAATATATTAGGTATTGGAAGAGAGAAATTCCCCGTATAATGTGTGAAATGCAGAAGTATTTATGTCTAGGACTTTTCAATGCACAACAACACTATCTCATACACCAAGTTGAGGAGATTGAATTGTGTGGACCTGTACACACAAGATCAATGTGGATTGTGGAATGGTGTTTGAAGTCATTAAAGGATTTTGTTATAAAAATAACATGTCCTGAGGGTTCTATTGTGCAGGTCTATATGGTATATCAATCCATGGTGTACATTAGTCAGCATCTTCCAAATTTAGCAAAAAGTATCAATCTTCCTCGCATTTGGCATGTCGACTCCATCAACAAATTTGAAGGGGAGGTCCTGTTGGGGGAAGGTAGAACAAGGAAAGTGAAAGGTAATTAGATGGTGTATATTTAATTTATTATACAATTAATTTTTCAATTTCATATATATATTACTCATATAATTTTTATTATTCCATCAATATTGTAAGGTAAACTTAATTGCCTTTAATGATAGCTAATTTAAAATTCTTATTTGTTATTTTTCTGTATAGTTGGTCACGTGTGGGATGCATTACATTTATATGTTGAAAACAATCTTGATTGGATGGAGGAATGGATAGAACGATGTATTGAATTCTATAGTACCTTATCATGGGAAGGGGTGAGTAAATTGATTAAAACAATGCATCATCATCAAGAAGAATATCCCGATGAAATTACACAAAGGGAAATCGATTTAGCATGTGGTTTAAAAGATAAAAAGGAAAGTATATTTTATACCCTGATCATTTTTTTCATTGTTTCCCATTATATAAATGTATTTATTTTGTTTATTTCTTCTTATATATTTATTTATTAAGTCGGGCATGTTGCAGTCGATACACCACAATGCTATGTGGTATAATGGTCATAAATTTCACATCAAAAAGTTGGACGACAAGAAGAAAAAATTCAACTGTGGAATAACTGCAGTTTTTCAAGTCACTAATGTTTCCTCTAGAAGTGACAAGCATCCAAAGTATCTGAAAATAGGTACTATGGTTATTTCGAAGATATAATTGAGTGTGACTTTAATTCATTTAAAATAGTTCTGTTTGAGGTCAAATGGTACAGGCTATGAATGAATGAACGTGATCCTAAAATAATTGTTATTGAGCATGCCAATGGATTTACCATGGTTAATAAAATGGAACTTGAACCGGGTACAGATCCTTATGTTCTTCCAGGTCAATGTGAGCAGGTCTTTTACTCAGATGTTCCAGGTAAATCAGGCTAGTGATACATTGTTAGATATGATCCAAGAGGAAGAAGGATCAATTATAATCCACTAGAGAAAGAAGACAATGACAAAGAAGAAGGTGATGCATATTAGGAGCAGTTGGTCGCCGCAGATGTGTCAGATGAAGAATTCAATCAAGAAGTTGATAATCCAAATGATGTAGCAGATGATTTTGAACTCGGTGATGATATTGATGATGAATATATAATTGAAAATGACGTTGATGATGATACTGATATGAGTGATCCTTTAAACGGTGGCGATTCTGGACCAGATGATGATACATATGAAGAATTTTATTATGATGATATTGATGATGAATAATATACATCATCATCATCATCATCATCATGTTCATACTCATTAGAATAATAGAAGCCATCATCATCATGTCATCCTCATTAGAATATTCACAACCATCATCATCTTCATCTTTATGATCATCAATGGTATCATAATCATGATCATCATCATCATGTTCATACTCATTAGAATAATAGAAACCATCATCATCATGTCATCCTCATTAGAATATTCACAACCATCATAATCTTCATCTTTATGATCATCAATGGTATCATAATCATGATCATCATCATCATTGTCATCCACATCATCGTTACTATCTTCATCATCGACATCATAATCAGCCGCATCCTCATCCTCAACCTCATCATCGTCAATGTTATCATCATCATCATCATGATCATTTTCATCTCCATAATCATCATCATGTTCATACTGATTAGAATAATTGCAATCATCATCATCTTCATTGACATCCTAATCAACTTTAGCCTCATCCTCAACCTCATCATCGTCAATGTTATAATCATCATAGTCATCAATGTTATCATCATCATCATCAATGTTATAATCTTCATCATCATGATTATCATGTGCATGCTCATTAGAATAATAGCAATTATCATCATCATGTTCATCCTAGCGACGATTTGTCGTGGAAATTTTTTTCACATGTACTAGTGATAGATGAGAACCATGAAATGAATGATATGGAGAGATATCATAGGAACTATGTTCATCGTGTACTACCTTCATTTATGTGTGCATTAAAACATGCAATCCATATTTTGTAGCTACCCACTATAGGATCTATTGAATAAGCCTAATTATTTAAAAAAAAATGGTTTCTATGTTAGAAGACATTTTAAAAATAATAATAAGACAAGAAAAATTTCGTGTTCAATTTCCTATTTATCAAGGTTGTAATTAATTGAATTTTACACATTTTCAGGATTTAAAGATTTGTAAGAAATAAATTGTATTATACAATGAATTCCATCTAACCTTATTACTTACATATGCTTGTCACAAGTCTTCTTGATAGTGGACTTTATTAAGCATTCTCTATTTGTCAAACTTCGAAATGGTCACAATATTACACTCATAGGACAATTTTTTTCAAGAAAGGGTCTATTGACGACGATGTTCTCTATTATGTTCTCTATGATGACAATGATGGCCATAAGGACAATGATCATGATAATCCCGTTGACTATGATGACAACAATAATTTCATCATAATCATAATCATCATCATCATCACTAATGATGATAATGATGTCGATGGTGTTGTTTATGACGTTGCTGACCACAACGACAATGATGATGGTGTTGTTTATGACAAAAAAAATAAACATTAAAAAAACAACAAACAATTAAACAAAATAATAAATATAAATAATAAATAATAAATAAAAAACATTAAAAAATAACAAACAATTAAAACTATCCATCTTACCTTCCCCCTATTGCGACAACGAAATTTTACATCTTTCACTTACCTCACCCACGAACTACACTCGAGGTCGCAGAGTAGTTTCCAAGGTTGCAGAGGAGGTTTTTTAGTTACCTCACCCACAAAATAGGCCCGTGGTCTCAAATGAGGTTTTTCACTTACCTTACCCATGAACTAGGCCCGAGGTCACATAGGATTTTTTTCACTTACCTCACCCACAAAATAGGCCTGAGGTCATAGAGGAGGTTCAAAGGTTACTGAGGAGGTTCCAAGGTTGCAAATGAGGCATATCTTGTTCGTTCAGTGAACCCCTTCCTTGGCGCAGCCAGAGAGCTAGGTTGTGAACGTGGCGAAACCCTTAATTTGCACCAAGCACAGATCAATTTCTTGTTTGACACAGTTTTTATAGTCCGGGTTATTCCTACAAGACATTTTTTATTGGGCGTGCATCAGGATTCAGCTCAATTTTAATGGTATCCTATATTTGGGGGTTTTCTATCCTCAACTATGTCCACCCCCTTCACCTCCAAAAGATACGGAGAGGGACATTGGCAGATTGAGATCGAGACCCATAAGCAAAGGTGAAGGTCAATAAGGAATCGGGAAAAGCATAGGCTAAGGTAGCTTCTAGTATATTATTTTACTACAGAGATGTCTTCGGTTAGTCATATGCTTTCATTTAATCCATTAAATCATTTTCTAGTCAGGGTTTTATTGATAGATATAGTCAATAAATTGCAGTGAGGGTTTTATTGATAGATATAGTTAAGGTTCGCTCCTATCCGCCCTGCTATAAAACTTAACAATCAACCCCACTTATGTATCTATTCAACTCCTCTTTTCTGCCCTAACTGTGAATTTGTGATATCCTTCCCTACTGTATTATTTGAAACTTCTAGTACTTGCTCCCAACTATCTAAATTTGCAATTCTTTCCAACTTGGTCTCGGGGACATAATTATATGGAGAATTTGTTTGAAATCATTAGTTGGTATATAATTTGGTGATGATCATAAGGCCCCTCTCTACTTTTTCCAAATAGATATGTTTAATAAATTCCTTTGTATAATGTAGGGAATTTAATCCTTTAAATTTGCTAGAAAAGGCCCTATCTCTTTAGGAAACAAAAAGGTTATTTGGTTCTCAAAGTGTATAAAATGCAACTGATTAGAAATTAACCTTTGTCTAGTATATTTCATGGAAAACACCCTAGGTGTGAGAAAAGATGTTAACCTGTATGGATCCTCTTCAAAACCATATATCCTCGGTATAGTTAAACCCTTATATAGGAACCAATATCATATCCTTAGATCAAGATTAAACTCTAGAATTTTTTATTCTATGGAAACATTCTTGGGAGAGAAGAGTCATGCATCAAAGTGTATATTATGGCTATCAAATTGTTTGAAAATTCTGTCTAGTTAGGGTTTCTAGGATTTCTCATTATTGCGGTCACTCCACTCATAGGTGGGTGGTTGATTTTCTACTTCACCTTTGACCTTTAGGTTCAGGATTTTGTAATGTTCATAGTTTGGATAGAAAAACATGCAAAGTAGGGAGGATGGGTATCTAAATTGCTCCATAGTAGGGAGATATTCCAATTTGGTATGGATTGGTTGAGCTAGGTAACTATAGAGGTCAAATTTTGGAGGCATGACACCAACAATAGGGGTTAGGAAATTTAAGAAACCTAATATAGTGTCATCCATGGTACCATCACTATCATACCCTAATATGGTGCATATTAGGGATATGGATTTCTTGTAATTTTCAAAGAAAAATATTGTTTCATAAGGGGAAGGAGAGGTGGAGATTATAATCCCCCTTTCCAAGTGCTGAGATAAACAATGAATTCTTTCAGAGGATTTCAATAAATAGTAATATGTTTCTAGGTTTTAATCACTGAGGATTTGTAGATATGGGAGATTTGGAAATCATACCATTTTTTCAATACTCTCTGCATTTATGATGCACGGTGTTTTAGAATTCTATGAGGACAAGATGGTCTATTTATTAGGTGAATATAGAATGGAACACTAGGCGATGAATTATGGGAAATAAATATTGTGTGCACACATGACTCGATCTAAATTAGCGTCACATAGGTGGAAATGGTTTAGAGCAGTAGTGGCTTGGGATTGAGCCTCTTGAATAGTGATATTTAGGTCAAAGAATTGGCCACAATATCAAACATGTCATCATCATGGTCATAGATGTGTTCATATCTAGCGAAACTAGGTTTTAGAGACTTATTTTTCGATGATTATACCTTTGCAAGTAAAATTTGGCTAAAATTGGTAGGTTATAATAGAGGTTGCATATCTACATAAGGTAAAAAACCTCTTTTATTGTTTATAGAAGGTAAAATATGGAAAATGTTTTAGCATTGTAATTACCCGTAGGGTAAAATATCGTTAGTGTGCTAATAATTTTGTGCATAGGTGTTGGCTAGAATGGTATAGTGGATGCAGGGTTGCTCGTTCTTTTCTCCTATATGGTGAAGTAATAACATAGGAATTCAAAATTTCCTTCTTTTAACAGTTAAACCATATTTAAAATTGGAAAACAAGAAAAGTTTCATTTGGCGTGCATAAATGACATCATATGGTATCCTAATACCCCACTTAACACTTCAAATATTATAGTTCGTGGAAGTGGATGCCAACATGTATTTATTTTCATGCATGGTGGAATTACTTATTGCGTTAGATTATTGGGAAGAAAACAACTCTCGTTTACAAAGGAGACATCTTAGAGGCACAATGGTATTGGAGAGGTATCTTCGGAGGCACAGTAACACTCTTGCACTTCTTCAATTTTATCTTATTGTCAACCATTGATATCTTGGGCCTTCTCCAAGTCTATTTGATCTCTCTTATCCCCCTGAATACTTTAGCCCTAGGTCACTACCCTTGGTCCCATGTATCCTTGTTTTAGGTTCTCGATCGCTTTCCTTTTCATCTCATGGATCCTACCTGATATTCATTGCATCAACTTCTCTCTTATTTCTTTAAGCGCCTATGTGGCTTGTGAAGCTTTAGTATATTCTCTCAAGGTTTAATTCATGTATTTTTAGTTCTTTTGAAAATACCTTGGCTTATGAATTTTTAGTATATCCTCTGCAATATTTCATTAAATGTGGGATATCTAGGTTGCACTGAGCCTCCAGGTGGCATGTATTCCATCATAGTCATTTTACCTACAAATTGTTATGGTGGTTGTGCCTGTGTGTATTTATGAGGTGGAGTAGGATTATGGTATGTAATTTTATGTTGAGAACATGACCCAAGAGAATATTGATCATATTTCTATCGAGGTGGTAAATATATTTTATGATATCTCACTATTAGCTACCAACATTTACCCACTACTATGCTATTATATTTTAGGTTTTGCAACACTAGCTCTTCCTCAGAATGTCTCTTGTAAGTGAGTGGTGCCATTTCCTTAAAAATATTTTTCATTTTTTACAAATGTGGAAGGAGGGCCTTAGTCTCTCAAGATATTGGTCTCCATTGATTATTCCTTCTAGTTTCTCCATAGGTTCTTCATTCCTTTTCTCATTTAACTTATTCATGTATTCCTCTTTGGAGTAGATATCTGAGTTTCCATCCCATATAAAGGGAAATCCTAGCTTTGTAACTCCATTAAACATAGTTTTTAATGCTTTGATTTCATCGACCAGAACATTTGTGTTGTTTTGCATCACCTTGTCAACTCTCCCTGTCAGTCAACACTCTTATTATGGATTCCTTTGTCTCTATTATATGATGGCTTCCAAGTCATATTTCCCATCGAAATATTCATTGTGGAATCAATCAATGGTTTTCAAAACAAGCTCACATAATTTTAAGGCTTCATGAAAGCTAGGCTAAGACACAGTTCTTAGTCTTGGACAAACATAGTCAAAATATAGGTATTTATAGCTTAGTGAAGAAACAATCCTTAAATCGTCTTTAGATCAACCTTAAGTGTGCCTCAAACAAATACTTTTTTGTTGTACCTTTATCTCTCTCCATTGTTTGTTTTGCTACAAAATTCACCTTAGGATAGGTCTCTCAACTTTGTCCAAGACCAACTCCTAACATTTGTTTGTTTACTCCATGATATGAGATTTGAAGAATGCATCCTTTATGTCTTCAATTGTCTTCAAGGCTTTGATATATACAAATGCTTTCAAAAGTATTCACCAAGATCCAATTTTGACCTTGCAGCTTCATCGATCAGACTTGTTTGCTATCAACTTCACTTTCGGTGTCAAGGATAATGTCATTTAATCAATAAGATGTGAATGTTAATGCTTATGATGCCACCAAAACCATAACTTATTATGTGATGCAATGACCCTTATTTGTTGTACCTTGAACAACCATTTGATGTCATGTCAATTATCCTTTGGATACTTGAAAATGAATGTATCTATAGGCTATTTCAAATCTTCAAACATCACAAACTTCCGTGTATGATGATCACTTCGTAGATTTGCATCTGCATGCATATGCTTAGCAGTACTTGGATGCGTTCAAGGTGCTCTCATGTCCATATGCAATAAAATATCATATCAATAATATGTCATAACCATGTCAGTGAGAAGTCCATAGTCTGGTCACTTTGATCATTGTCCAGTTAAGTTGTAAGAGAAAAACACTCCCTTTCATGTCTCATTGCAATTTTCTGTCAAATTAATGTGAAGAAGGTCACTTCCTTGTGGTCTTTACTTGTCAACTCCTTAGGTTGTCATGTCATGATATTTCAACTGTCTTCAATGCTTTGGTAGCCTTAAAATGTCTTAAGGAAAAAACCGAAACAGTCTAAGATTATATTCATGCCAAAATAACTTCTTAAGAAGATAGGTTCTCAAGATTGGCATTGTTAATGTAAGAAGTCATTAGGCTGTTCAAATTTTGAGCTTGATCAAGACTGATATATCTTTTAGCAGGCTTGAGTCTACCTTTGAAAAACTAATATTTGAGAGGATTTTAATGTTGGATATGCACCTTTCAGGGATGATTTTAAGGAACCATACTTATCTAAAAGTGTATAAATGTTGGCGAATATTACCAATTCTTAAAACGCCAACTATAAAATGATTGGCAATATTTTTCAAAAAATATTTTAATTTCCAAGGATTTTATATCATTTATATAATAATTTGGCGATTTTTAGGGTGAAAATTTTTTACCCCATCAAAATTGGGCGAAACAGGGCTTCAAAAAATGGAAAATGGCGAATCTTTTTTGGGAGAAAAACATGGAAAAATAGCCCACTGGGCTAAAATTCGCCCCTAAAATTATCCTTGGCACCTTTTCTTCTCACAAAATTTACTACAATTTTTTCCACAAGTTAGCAAGGGTATCATCATATCATGAATGTATTAATTACGTTGTTGCAGTTGTTTAATGTTTAATCATACACCCTTGCTACGCTTCTTTTATATGTAAATATTTTTCCATGATTTGTCCTTGAGATGTCTTCAAACAATATTCGAATATGCCACTAAAATTCTTTGTCCACAATACTTCAAATATGCCATTGGGTATACTATGTGTCTGCACAACAATATGCAGTACTTACCTTGTCTCATAGATAGTCCCTTATAAATTAGTCTTCAATATTCTCCATATGTTCATCCAGACATGCTCTCAAGTCTTCATGCAATTTCTAGGAGTTGTCTTCATACAATGATAAAAATATCGATAACCATCTATATATAAGTCATATAATCAACAACAAGTGTTTTTGAGGTCATTCTTTCTAATTATATCCAAATCTAGAAGAATTCATTTTAAGAATGTTGTAGTTATCACAAGGGTAAACATGCATCAAGGACACCCCTTCAACCATCATCATATCACATGAGATTATTTTTTCTCCCCCTATCACCATGCCAGTTGTGATCATGGTTAAGTGTATCCTTAAACACCTTCAACATTACTGTGCACCTATAACCCAACATACTATGAAGCCACAAATGAAGGAGATATCCTACTTTTTAAAGTCACTCTCTAAGCCTTTTCTCCATATTAGTGACTTTGACCACATATGCAAAAATCATATCACTGGCTTGTCTGAAGCAATCCAATTTATGAAGTTGGCTAAAAAAGGACCAATCCAATACATGCTCTACAGTTCTATAATCTTTCAGACTGGTAGGCCTAGGAACCATGGGATCAACTACTAAATATCAGAATGTGTCATTAACACTATCTGTAACTCTCAACAATATTTTTTTAGCAAGAATAGCGTGCATCCTGTTTTCATTCACATTATGTACACTACTCTTTTTGATCTCCCTGTAAACAACTTGTAGGTCTTTTTGTACCAATACTAGCACTGTGATAATTATGGATTTGACTTTCTGAGGAACTATAAAATACAAGGATGGGTATGGAATTAATATGGTTAGTGTTTTTCCCCAAAAAATGGTTTTCTTGTCTATCTCTTCAACCTACTTGGATACTTCAACATCTATCTCCTTTAAATATAATTCTTTGGCCTCCTCTACTGAATCAATCCTTTGCATTTTGGCTTATGGGTTTGATCATCTTGATAAATTCCATGTTTTCTGCTCCTCTCTTCTGTCTTGCTACTTGATTATGATCACTTGAAGCTATGGCATCCTTTAGAATCTTCTCAACCTTTTCCCAACTATATTTATTAGCAATGCTTACCAAATCAGGCCTAGGAGTTGGTTCATATGTTGAGTTTTTATTTTCTAACCTTTGGTTTGATATCACCACATGAGCGCCATAGGCTAGTGCTTCATCCTTGTCTAGAATTAGTTTCTCTATAAATCCCTCTAGGTAGTGTACAGCACTGAGATATCTAATATAGAAGGGACCCAGATCTTTGGGGATGTGAAAACACTTATGTTGTTTGACACTCCCAAAGTGCAATTCATTTGATAACAATCTCTTCTTGGAAAATTCTGTTGTTAGGATTCTCACTATAAAAAAGGTAGGTAATTAGTAGGGTCTCCCTTAAAACACATATACCCTGACAACTATATTATCTTCAAATATGAACCAATCCTAAACTATGGTCTCTGGGGTGAATTGCAACCACTCTTTACCTTATCTAGGCAAGTGTTGGTGAATCTATTCCATGTAAGGCTGCATATGCAATTCTCATGATATAAACCTAAATATTTGTTGTGTAGGGAACTTAGTTAACTAATAATTAATATTTTGGGATAGGTAAGAAGGGATAGAAAACCTAAAATAGATTTATCCACTTCTTCATCATTTCTATACCATAATATGGAAAATAATGAGGCGATGATTATCTTGTTCTCATAATTGAAGAAAATAGTTTTAAATGGAGGCTTTGCGTTTGAGGGTGTCATTCTAGATTCCATATAAAAATTTAAAATGATTGATTTATTAACTAGGGTCATGATCTGGCTTTATTAACCTATGCATCAAACCTAAACCTCATACTTACTGAATTTAATCAGCCCTATTATGAACCCTACCGTCTGTGCGGTAGAGCGTAAGAGAAGCCGGAGCAGTGTAGGTTATTTGAACCGTACCGTAATTAACTATAAGAATCTAATATAAGATAAAGTATATCTAATCTAATAAAAAGAGTGTACTTAATGGATGGGATTGTTGCATGTAAAGAGTTGGTACAAGGGGATGGGGTTCATAGTGTTAAATTTTAGCATTAGCATGAATACTTTAAAAATTTGCAGACTATCTGATAACAAATGACAAGTGCAGTAAATAACATCAACACATCAACCCACTGAACACAATATTTTTTCACTAAGGAAACCTTTCAATCCCCTTGCAGGGATATCCCAAGCCCCTTATGGGCATTATTGAATCCCCTTGCGGGCGTTATTGTAAACACTGTGCTGACATATTGTAAATATCGTGCAAGCATATTGTAAACACTGTGCAGGCATATTGTAAACACTGTTATATTTGAATATGGTATCATGCATATTATATTGTTGCTGGGGGGTAATCACAACATGCATGTAGCTTTTGGTCAGGTAAACGTGATTGTCATATTAACACTAATTTTTTTCTCCATTAATCACGTTTATTAGACATTGTTCAATTTTTACTTTTCAATATGAAATTGTGTTGCTTCTTGTATTGTGGCAGGCTAACCATGGGAAATCCACAATGGTGTCCCATAAGATAAATGTTTTCCTAATAGTACCTAAACATGATTAAAGTAAATTTTGTTTTATTAAATGCATGTTATTTTTTCATGTGAATTTTTGTAATGATAAAAATAAATTAACTACTTTTATTGATTGATGTTTGTAGAGCACACCACATCACGATGATGAGGTGGTCACTGAGGAAGATATATTTTATTCAACTGACCCAATGGGAACTATTAAGAAGGCTTTGAAAAATTCCAATTAAGAACTTCTTGCACTAATAAAAATCAGACCCATGACTGAAGAAATCTAAGCAAGAATTTCCGACTTGAGGCAAACAATAGTCAAGTACGGGGTAAGTGGCATCTATGAAATATTTTACGAACTATGAGACATATATTTATTTATGTTATTTTAGTTCTCTATTTTTGATATGATCTAATCAATTAAAGTTTTCTTTTTTGTAGGAATTTTTGGAGACAACACTTGTGCATCAAGTACAGTATGTAGATGTCGGTATTAGTAGTAGCGATGGTTCAACACATCGTCAATATACCGTACCAACGAGGCTATTTGACTCTCCTGACCAGAATTTCCATTTAGATGCTATGACCTCACCAAATGTTGGAGATCAACAGGGTCCTTCACCCAATACTACTTCACAGGATGTTAGAGATGAGAGTAGCATCGAATGTGAAAGTTTCTATCCTGGAGTAGTACATGTGGTTAGAAATGGATCATTGCCTGTTACATTCTTGGTGAATAGGGACTATGTTCTAATCAAGATACCAAATATTATAGGTATTATTTAATTAAATCAGTTTTTTTTCATGTAATTCAAAGCCACATACCTAAAATTATTTTTAATTAATGATCATATTTTTTTTGCAAGAAATAATGTTTTTATAAGAACCTGCATGAGAAGGCTTTGGAGATTTTTGGGCCCACTATTCGTACATGGTGGAATTCCCAGAATGAAAAATTGAAAGATGATTTGATGAACCACATGGTTAACTTGTTTGGTGACACCTTCAACAAAAAATGTGTCACCGCAACAGCTAGCTTAAATTTGAAATATGTCAGGGAAAATTATAAGGAGAATTTGAAAATTAAAACTAAGTATGAGCATCCTTCGATTGTTCCAGAGAAGGAGTGCAAGGCGCTCATGGCTGCTGCAAAGGATAAGGCATTGAGAAAACAAGGAAAGACTCGGCCAATTGGTTCAAGAAGGTATGTCACATATCATATTTTCAATGAAAAATGTTCAATAATTTTTTTTTACTTTTAAATATATTTAAGTTGTGATATCTAACATATTTGAAACCTTTCATAGGCTCCCCGACACCTCTAAAGAGACAAAGGAAAGGGTAGAAAAACATGGGTAGCACAAACTGGGCCAGGGTGGATATCAAAAACTAAGAGAACGAATTGTAAGAAATGAATGATCATTATTTGTATCCAATTTTTTTGTAACTGTAGCGAACAAATAATTTTCATGGTGTTACGCATTGCAGGGAAATGCTTTTTATGAAGCAGCCACTGAAGAAGACTTGATGCTCGACTTCAAGTATGGTTTTCAACATGTGTTGGAACATCAAAAAATATTGGGGAAAACCCCAATTTCCCCATTGATGCACACAGAGGTAAATAAAACCATCCGTGCATGTTCAATTTGCTCACATTACTTTGGACTTGAATTCTGTGTTATGCCAAATTTGTATATGTGATAACTTGAAAATTCTTAAGCATTGGAAAGATCTTAATATGACAAATTGTTTTAATAAATGAATGGTTTCAAGCATCCCCATAGTGTGACTTGAGTGACCTTGGTGTACTTGGCCTTATGTTTTTATAGACTTAGTCGTGTCAAACATATTACCAAAACAATTGAGTTTCCTCATAATAATACCATCATTATAATGTACTTGTGTAATCTATTCATGAATCATTACATTGAAAAATAAATTTCTTTTTTGATTTTCAGGGTGATAGCAACAAAAGCAATGATTGTAGCGGTACTGAACAGGTACCACATGATGGTGAGGCGTTGCCTCATGTTGGTGGCGACCAGCCTAGCCATGATTTAGGTATGTATGATATAAAATATAAATATTTATTATGATTTCATATATATAATTGATGGTGTGTAGCAATAAATTTTCTTCTGTGAATGGCAGAGCATGTATCTGCTCATGCTCAAATGGAAGAGGAACAAATGCCATAACCAATAAACACTCTAACTGTCTCAGCTAGTCAGACAACATGTAAAAATCATTGTGATTGTAATGCCCCGGTTTTGACCCTGGTTACATTAAAAAGGTACATGATGGATATATTGTAATTAATCGTGGTGTGGAGCTAAAGGCAAAAGCCCCACCATTGACTTGGTCGTGTATGTTTCGGCAATAGGGATCGTTGCCGATGTTATATCGTGCTATCCGGCACATTATAGTTTTGGCATCATGTAAATATGCATATCAATTAAAATAAAACTATAGCAAGCTACGACGGTGCAACATTAAATGAAAAGGGCATGATTCCTAAGGTTAAGAGGGGGGTTGTCGAACCCATGGGGGTCATTGGGAGTTTGCCATGTGTCGATCACCCATTTAATTTTTGCTGTCTGGGAGCAGTTATTGCTGAGTAGTGGTGGGTGTGGCAGGACTGTCAATCCTTTCCCATGTACCCACTCCACCAGCGGACTCTTCCTCTTCACATCACGTGGGGAAAAATAAAACACTCATTCCACTCTTCGACGATCCCACTTCTTCGAAGGTTTTGGGTCTGGTTCACTTTCATGCAGAAGGGTGCTAGTTTTCCTCCCACCACAATTTGTTCTGGTAATCCTCACGCAGAGAGCAAGGGTGTGCCGATTTTCCCATTAGCGTTCGGGCCAGGGCGGGTATTGTTCCTATGGTTGTGGCCGGTGTGTATGTTCTTCTCAGGAATGGTTGAGGGTCTGTTTACTCCTACATTGTCGACTGTGTAGGTGTGCCATGGCTTCATTGTTGAGAACGGGCTATTGTTTCCCCACGTTGGTTGACTATGTCTGCCCTTATGTTTTGGGGGTCTACGTATGTGTTTCCCCTATCCAATCTGAGAATCGGACCTTTTCATCTCCATGTGGGATTTGCTGTGAGTTTGTGTTTCTCCCGTTGCTGCAGTGGTAAAAGCGTGGCTGTTGTCTTCCCCTGGTTTTTGGGTTGTTGTGTATGCAAGTACCTTTTTGGGTTGCTGCTGAGTTGTTTTGGCCATGCTAGGGCTAAGAAAAACTATGAGTCGTCTTGTTGACTTGAGCTGTGTTCACCCTTTTGTTTGGGGTTGTCACCCTGCTATCTTTATCTTCTTTACAGAGCTGTGAACTATTTGTTTTATTGTGGTATGCAGTGGTTGGTATTCGTAATATTGAGAGTAGGATTAGAGGCTGGGTATGCTTGAGAAAACTGGTGTTTGGAGCCACTTAGACAGAGTCAGACTGCTGGCTTTCTTCTCCACAACCCTTGCAGAGTATTGGAAAGGAAAGTCAGGGCCTGAGGGACTGTGAAGCATAGAAAGGACTGATTCTTGTTGATGGGTGTGTAGATGTCTTAGAATTTTGGTTAACTATGGTGTAGGTGTCCTTATCTCTCCATTGAGGCCACCAGCTTAGCATTTAGCCTTTCCTAGCTCCTTAACGGCCTGATAAACCCTATTGTGTGGGCTTGGCTGATTTGTGTACCTTGGCTATGTGTAAGCCTGCTTTGACCCTTATTCCTTGAGGAATCATGCCCATCTCGGGGGTGGTAGTGTTGCTGAGAGATTGATGAGAACGCTGGCCTATGGTTGGGTGGAACGTTGTAGCAACATAGCTGAATGCAGGAAAAATTCTTTTTAAGATGAGTATTCTCAACTATTATGTCTCTGCATTTATATTTACTGATTAATGAATATGATGAACATGTGGTATGCTTGAATGAACATATATTTGCTTCCGCTATGTATATGAAGGATTTTGCATCTTAGTATGTTTTATGTTTTAAGCTTTATATTTCAGCATTATATGCCTGCTCATGTTCATGGGGCTATTTTCCTGGAGGTTTTTGTTTGTTTGGTAGCATCCTCTTCGTTTGTCAGAGGTTCGAGGATGTTACAGTATGGTATCAGAGCTAAAGGTTACAATATGGGACTGAATGGGTTGTGAAGATGCAGTGACAGAGCCATCATGGCATCATTTGGGCCTCAGAGGGCCATGAGAAATCCAGCTAGCAGAGGCAGGTTGTCCTCTGCCCAGCAGAAAACATAAGAAAAAACCTGTGCATGACAAGAGAATTTTGGAAAATTCCTCTAAGTATTGGGATCATCGAATCATTGGAGGACTTAGTCTAAAGTCCCACCGATGCATCGGATCACCTAAGCGGAAGGCCACCTAACAGGAACCACGAAATAAAATTTTGGAAGTTTTTCTAGGTGTTCAGGCTATCAGCTGTCAGAAAACATAGTGGGATACACCTCCGACACAGCAGAAGTTGTAGTCGTGTTGACGGGCGTATTTGACTTAGCCCGCAAAGGGGGAAAACGACCCAGTTCGGGATCCTTAGAGCAGGTTCCAAGCTGTTTTAAGTAGTCGCTCCCTACAGGTTTAAAGGCTCTGTTGGCCTGGGATCCTAAGAGACTAATTAGTGCTACTGATAGTTAGTGTTGACCCTTAACTTCCAGAAGTTTAACCCAGGTTATACTACTATTATATAAAACTA
>LPNX011013534.1:148713-258396 GCA_001517045.1 Pseudotsuga menziesii | reverse complement strand
ACATAGTAATATAGGAAAAGAAAATACCAAAAACTGAAAGATATTATAAACCACATATAAGTTTTAAAACTGTAAATGTGAATCAAACATCACCAGCCCAAGACATTCTGACAACTGACAGATAACTGCCTAGCAGCCCAAACAGTACGAACCAGCAGTTCAGTATTTGCATCCCCAAAGTATCGACCTCCTCATATGTTCACTATCAGTATTTTAAATACATTTTCATTTTCCCATAATAGCAACATTAAAGACCAAGAATGAATATTATGATCCCTAACTAATGTCAAAGAAAAACGACAAGTGGAACATGTCGTTTTTCCTTAAACGCATAATCGTTCATCTAGCATATAGGATCGTAAACAGAACATAGGCACCTGTAAAACCATTCCTCCAATCATCGATTTGCCTCCAGGAATACAGGGATCACAAAAATAACTGACATCCTCAAAATCAGGGCAAAAGATCTTCTCATTACTACCTGGGATAAGCAAGAATTATAATCAGAATATGATGAAAATAATATCAAATAGAATCGTCAATAAATAATCTTGAGATCATGAAATACCTGAATCTCATCCACAAAACAACATATCAACATATACTATAGATTAACCGGGGCATTGAAAACCTGAATATTTACTCCACTAGACTGGCTTGGTGAAGGTGCCTTAAACTGTATCAAGGCAATCTGAGCATTAAGCTCGCGCAATTTTTCTTCGTTTCTTTCATTTTCATCCTGCAACTTAAGAACACGTCTTATAAGTTTATTTTTATGATTTCTTAATTGCAAGAGACGCTGATCGCTTGCAACGACCTTTTCCTTCAAACCTTGATTGTCAATTCTCAGCAGGTCTCTACTCGCCACTATTTCATTCATCTTTTCCTCCATCCTGCGAACTTTATCTAGCAGGCAATTAACAAACATGGGGTGAATGGTTTCCCCAATTCCACGTGAAAAAGTTGAAGTCGTTTTCACAGACTTTTCATTGACGACTGAATCAGTCATATAATCAACAGGGACCTCCGGGATCTTCTTGTCCACTGCTGGTGGACTTTCACACTCGGGAGTGACATCAACATTGGGCTGAATCGGCTGAACCTCTACAGATAAGGAGGGATTTTCAGAAATCTCCTCAACAGTCACAGGATGACTTTGCCCAACTGGATCGGTCATCAAATCATGATGAATTACATCATCGTTCACATGGGAAGGGACTGTAATCTCCTCGTCGTCGATTACAACAGTTTCAACAGGGATTTTATCATTCACAGGCCTTTTTATGGTTCTGGCCTTAGCCATACTCCGAGTCAGTCTTCTACTTAACTTAGACCTGGGTAAATTTCCTCGGCGACAACCAACTTTGTCACTATTGTTTGATGGCGCGACAGGTGACAAACCTGAACCTTTTTTACCACGACTAGGCCGTAAAGAAGCAGGATGAACACTATCTGGATTAACCACTGGTACTTGAGAGGGTTTCACATTCTTAGGACTAGGGTTTGATGTGGGTTTATTCGACGAAGCTGAACCCAAAACCCTGTGCTTACCACAGTCGTCGGGGTTATCAAACATACAATGGCAAAATTTTGAAAAGCCATTAACTTCTATAAATTGTTCCCAAGAACGACCTGCTTTTATCAATTCATTTTCAATCAAAATGTGGACCAGCCCGTGGTGAAATAAAATGTGGCTTAAGTATTTTGGTCCTTTCTTTATGGCATTCGACATTTTAAACAAGCTGTGGAGAAGGTAATAAGGAAGATTAATTGGAAACCCTATGAAAACTGCCATCAAACGAAGGTGGTACACATAAGCTGACGACAATCGACCCTCGCAAGTAAGATATCTATGAATCAAATCGAGCACAGGATGCCATTCTTTACGAAAATACTTACGTGCGACACCAGCACGAAAAGAGACCTCTTGTGTCGGGTTTTTCAGCAAACTTCTCCATTCCGTGATATCCATCCTCTGGTACTTAAACCATTTCTGCCCAGATAAAGGGAGACCGGTCGCATGCGCAATTGACCTCTCGTCGACCCGAAAACATAAATCACCTACTTCGGCCTGGTAATTCATCAAGGACATGACAAAAACCCTAGTGACCTTTGGGTTTGAATCAGAAAATTTCTCCAGAAACTGTAACCACCCCACATCCTTAATCTTTCACAAAAGATCAGGATTTGAATCCAAGAGGTTTAATTCATGAGGCTCGACTCTGACGACAGGAGCCATCCCTGTCAGCTTGCCAATATGACAATGCGCACAGCAAACCTGCCACCACTGAATTAGCGACAGAAGAGCAGACCGAGAGCACTTAGAACCAAAACTCAGCAACAGTAAACAATACAGAGGATAAGCCATATTTGAGTATAGGAGAAACCCCTGTAAGTTCATCATAGTCGGAACCATCAGCATTCAAAATGGCGAACACGAACGACGGCTGAAGTGCTTAAAACCTGAGTTTATCACAATCCTTTCTGACTTAAATGATGAGGGTGCATCAGGTGTACGCATAACAGGTGCTCCAGTGGTGAAGCGCCACGACTAGGATCACGTACCAGGACTGAGACGTGGACAGTAGGGAGGTATGAGTGTCATCATAACACTCTAAATCCACAATGAATGCGACTCGTGCCACATATTTTTCATACAACGCGTTCGGCTCTCTCTCCAAAGGTGACGAATCGAAATATAACCCACACTATACCTTTGGTAATTATCCCATGTGAAATAATACAATTCATGTTTAACAAACATTAGGATAAGGAATATGAATGATATATCTATGTCTCATTAAAGTTCTACCAACGTTAATCACCATTACCTTGTTCTTGTATGAAAATCATGAAACATGACCATAATGACATATTCTTAACCATGGAATTGAGCCTAATTAACGTAATGTTTGATAGAGCCTGCACAGGTAAGCTTACAGGATCAAGCATAATAACCACGAATCCTCATGTATCAATGCCCCTAGTGATAATGCATTCAAACCAACAACTCAAAAATTGATATCATTGATCCAAAGTGGTTTGCAAAGTTTGTTCAAAAAAAAAATGTAGCATTTCAATAAATCGGTAGCTAAGGAAGAATCAACCATTCAGTAGCTAAGTTTATCCCTTCTAAACTTTAGACATTTCATCAAACAAAATGGGATTTTGTTTGCTGCAATAATGATTTTAGAAGGCTGTTGAGCAGGTGCACAACAAATGGCGACTAGCTGGATGAAACAGTTATCTCTGCTTATTTACCTGAAATCATGCGAGCAAAGCAATTCAGTCCTTGACATCAGTCATTATATAGACAACACTGCTTTAACATCTCAACCAGATTCAAAGACTTCATAATCATAAACATTACCAGCAGATTACAATTTCAGAAATTTATTTGACAATCATCAGATTTCTAACAAAATTCAGTCCAGGAGAGAAGAACAGTGGATGATTCAGTCTTAAAAGATAAATTCTCAATACCACAAGCATGGCCCTGCTGCCAGCCGGCGTTCATAGCCACAGCAGGGTTACTTCAAAACCCACAAAATACCAGTATCCAACTTGCTAGTGAAAAGTTTACAATTCTGGGCAACATAAACTGTTACAATTATTTTCTTTTTCTTTTATATATTTCTTCAGTCATGAAGGCCATGATTCAGGCTTGGTAACCTGATGGTAATCATGTCAGTCACCAGTCTACATATCAGTAAAATGAACCGGCTCGTGATGAGACCTTTCACCCCTCAGAGTTTTATGGCTAAGGGTCATTTCCCAGGCTTGGTAACCGGAGACGACAATGCTACTGGATGTAAACTTATGAGCCTGAACAGACCGGCTCATCACGAGACCTTCTGTCCTTTAGACACCTTTTAAAAAATTTCCAGTTTATCATTACCCAGAACGTAATTAAAGTTAATCTCCAAAGGAGATTATCTTAGCAGGTAGGGAGGCAATTCTGCTCCTCTCTACGAGGGGGTATGGCGTAAGAGATTAAATAGATGACCTTACCAAAAACTGCTTTAATCTCCTTAGGCTGAATTTTGCAGATACTGATATGTGGAATTAACATGCATTAAAAATTACTGGTAACATCCAGGACTATGGAATTCCCTCTCTGTGTGAAAAGTAAAACAGAATGACCTTTTTCAGAAAAATACTGCCTTGATGCATGATTTTCATATCAATTTCATAAATTGAATTCAGTCATCAGCTTTGGGTTTTGGTGAACATATCAAATTCGGATCACAAAAGCAAAGCAGAAAAATAAAAAGAAGAATATACACACAAACCAAAAACAAATAAAATCATTCAAACAAGCACTCCACACCAATAATATATACAGGATGACCCCTGAAGGAGGATCAACTGAAGTATTTCTTGATTAAGTGACCATTTACTGGAAGATCATCAACCTCACCTTCTAGTGTTTGCAGTCTGAAAGTGTTTGGACCAAGTTTTTCTGTAATAATAAATGGTCATAACCACAGATTTTGGAACTTGGTATGTTTTCCTTTATCTTCATGTTCTTTATCCCATCTCAAAACAAGATCACCCACCTCCAGCTCTCGATTGACTGATTTCTTAAGTTCAAACCAACGTTTCACAGTCTGCTGATGTTTGTCAAATTTTTTCCTAGCCATTTCCCTATCTTCTTCGAGTTTCTGTAACGTATTAATTCGATGCTCCATGGCGGAACAGGGTATTTCCTGTACTGATTGAGCAAGTTGTAAAGAAGGCAGGAATAGGTGAGGAGGTAAGATGGCCTCTTTGCCATAAACTAGGAAAAATGGAGAGTTTCCTATAGCAGCTTTGGGAGTTACCCTGTCAGCCCACAAAGCATTTGACAAGGCGGTATGCCAATCTCTGTGATGGTTAGCCACAGTACGCTTAAGAATTTTAATCAGATTTTTATTAGATGATTCTGCCAGCCCATTACCTTGAGGGTAATAGTTAGCAGAATACTTTAATTTTATCCCTTTTTCTAATGCATACTCAGTCAATTTAACAGAAGAAAAATAAGTAGCATTATCAAATATTAAAGACTCAGGCATACCGAATCTAGTGATGATGAAGGAATCAAGGAAAGCTATCACCTGATCTGAATTGACTATTCGTAATGGGATGGCTTCAACCCAACGAGTGAAGTAATCCGTGGCCGTTAGAATATATTTATGCTGCTGCGAAGAGGCTGGAGTAATTGGGCCAACGATATCCAGACCCCATTGCTGAAATGGGACCTCGATAATGACTGGTTGGAGAGGTAATGCTGCCCTTTTGAGCCTGCCTCCTATCCTTTGACAGTCCTGGCACTTCCGAGCGAAAGCATATGCATCTTTGAATACTGTGGGCCAGTAGTACCCTGCTTTAAGTATCTTATGGGCAGTAGTTTCGCCGCTGAAATGTCCTCCTGCTGGACCTACATGCAATTGAGATAACACGTTATCAGCCTCATCCCTTTCTAAGCAACGGAGAAATACCCCTTCAAAATTCTTTCTAAACAAGATATTATCAATGAGCTGATAAGGTGTAGATTTCAGTCTTAAAGCCCTTTTATGACGTGGTTCTAGATGTTTAGGAGCAGTCCCATGTAATAAAAAGAACTTAATATCCTCATACCAAGAATCAGGAGGAATAGTGATCGGAAAAACTTCCCTTTCAAACAAAGAGAGGTCGCTGAAGAAATGCAGATCTGATTCAGCACTATCTGCGTGGCCAGCTGCTAGCTTACAGAGACCCTGTCCCCGGACAATCTGTAATGGTTTTATTTCCAGGTCGTATTCCTGAAGTGCGGTGACCCAATGTGCTCGTTTCTCACCAAGATCCTTCTGCACCAACAGGTTTCTGACTGCAGAATATGGTACAACTACTTTGGTGTGGGACTTCAGTAAGTAAGGCCTGAAATGTTTAACAGATTTGAAAACAACAAAAGCTTGCTTGTCCACTTCCGGGTAATTCAGTTCTGTACCGTTTAGACCAGAACTCGTAAAAGCAATAGGAGCCTCGTTATTTTCACGATTTTTCTGTGTCAGCACAGCAGCATAAGACAAATCAGAAGCAAAAGTATATAAAATGAATGGTTTTGAAAAATCTGGGCTAGTGAGAGTGGGGGCTTCAGCGATAGCTTTTAAAATGTCACGAAAAGATTGTTTTTCATCAGCGTTCCATTTAAACTCAGCATCTTTTCTAATCATCTTCTGTAATGGCCTAACGATTTCCGTGTAGCCAGGAATGAATCTAGAAACAAAATTTATTTTTCCAAGAAAGGACTGCATAGACTTTTTCGAGTGAGGCATCGGAATCTGAGATATGGCATGAGTACGTTCTGGGTCAATATTAATGCCCTGTTTAGACACAACAAAACCTAGCAATTTACCTTCAGTGACTGAAAAGATAGATTTCTTAGGATTTAGCGAAATCCCGTACTTCCTGCAGCGCTCGAACACTCGCCTGAGATGGGTTAAATGATCAGTCCTATCTTTAGAAAAGACAGTAACATCATCAAGATAAATTACAACAAACTTACCAATCAGCCCTCTGAAAGCGATATCCATCGCTCTCTGGAATGTTGCACCAGCATTTATGAGACCAAAAGGCATCTTTCTATAAGCATAGGTTCCCCAAGGTGTTCTAAAAGTTGTTTTCAATTGGTCAGCTTTGGATACCAACACTTGGTTGTATCCTGAAAAGCCATCTAATAGCGAAAACATCTCAGATCCGGAGACCTGTTGCAGGATTTTCTCCATTGTAGGAATAGGATAATTGTCCTTATCAGAAACCTTGTTCAGGTTTCGGAAGTCGACACACAATCTAATATCACCGTTTTTCTTCCTTACAGGTACCAGATTTGCTACCCATTGGGCATGCCGAACAGGGAAAATTATCCTAGCGGCAAGGAGTTTATTTAGCTCCTTCTTGACAGCTGGTTCTAGGCTGGGATGCATCTTCCTCAATTTTTGTTGAAAAGGCTTAGCCTCCGGTTTCATAGGAATGACATGTTGCATGATATTAGGGTCAAATGTTTTCAAGTCATCATAGGTCCATGCGAATATGTCTTTGAATTCCCTAAAGATTTTAATAAAGGCTGTTCGTTCTTGAGCAATACATGTGCTGCCCAAAGTTACACATTGAGGGTTTTGCTCATTTCCTAGATTAACAATATCAGATTGCATAATGGAGCTATTAGTTTTACTATTTTTTGCAGCTTTGAATTTGTCCTTTAAGTCATAAAATTTCTCAAGCTTGATTACTGACCTGGGAAGAGGACTAACCTGATCAAGGGACTCTTGAATTGAACAAGGCTTGGGGATTACCATAAAATTATGCAGATCCTCATCGTGAGTCCTTTCATCACAGACTGCATCCTTGAAGGTATCCTTAAGAGTCAGGAAGTCGATTAATTGCTGGTCGTCATCAAAGACTCTCCAATTTGTAATGTTGTCAGGAATAGAAGGCCTGAACAGTAATTCAACCGAGAAAGCATTAGTAAGAATACCTTCCGAGGGAATCAATCTTGAAGCTACATTAGCCAAAAGATCAGCTTCCTGATTTAAATAGCGAGGAATGGAACTTATATTAAATGCTTCAAATGCCAAAAGCAAATTCCATACCTCAGTTTGATAGTTTCTCAAGTGTCCTGCTATGCAGTGTATTGTATTACGTACCTGACGAACAATAATTTTGGAATCTCCTAAGACTACCAAGGCTTTGGCTTCCAAATCGATCGCTTTCTTCAGCCCTTGAATGAGGGCTTCATACTCAGCGATATTATTTGTGCAATCAAACTGTAATCTGCAAGCAATGAAGTAACTCTTCCCGTAAGGGTCAATCAGTAAGCATCCTACACCAGCCCCTTCTTTTGACTTGGAACCATCAAAATAAAGAGACCAAAAACCGTCATTGAGGTCCAAATGTGGCGTATCCGGGACTAAAATTTCAGCTGGAACTTGTGTAAAGTGACAGATTTCAGACTGCTGATTTGAATTAGGAATTTCTGAAATTTCAGCCTCTAAATTGCCAAAGAATGAGTCAGCCATATAGTTACCCAATATGGTATCAGCAAACAGAACGGGTTCATTTGAATCATCAATTTCTGTGACGGTATGCTTCATATACCGTTCTCTATCGATTCTGATTTTGTTCGGATGACCCTTATAAGGTATCCATAAGTGTGACCAGTCTGTCACGAAATATCCATCGAGTTTCTGCGACCAATCCCTGCTCAGAAATAAACCATATGCTTCTGGTATATCAGCAACAATAATATCGATAACAAAATGCACTTGGGGATTGGAAGCTAACCTTATCAGCACTTCCTTCAGCTTACCTATTACCTTAACGTTTGAACGATCTAGCTGTACAATACTAGTATCGCAAGGCTGGGGGACAACATTAAGCCTTTTACACACCGAGTAAGGCATAACATTTTTGGATTCCCCTGAGTCAATCATACAGTTATGTACTTTGCGATTAAATATTTCAAACGAAAGTAAAAAGGGTGGAGTTGAAGAATCAGATTTTTTCCTATTGATGATGCATTGACTGAAGACTTTTGGGAATTATCTTTATTGCTAACAACACTATTCTGATTACCATTTTTAATTGGGGAAACCCCTTGTACCATCTTCTCACGAATTATAGGTATTTTTATGAGTTCATATAGTGAAATATTAGCCCTGCTCTTCTTTATGTCTTCAATCAAATCATATTCTAACTCAAGGGAAGGTGGAGTTTTACTAATCGCAGGCTGATCTTTGTCTTTAGCAGCTGAATTACTATTTGGAACAGTTGCAGCAGGTTCAGTTGAAGGCTGGTCTTTTTTACTTCTGGTGTTATGCTGATGCTGATTCACATTGACAACAGCCACCTCTTCGTCATCAGTTAATTCTGAGGTGTCCCAAAAATGACTGATGACATTGGGTGGTTTATTATCACTGTTATCATTGGTGTCTTGACTATCTTGAGAACTCTGTCCTGAAGACTGAGTTTCAATTTCAGTAGTTGTTTCCAGATCTGAAACTATTGCTTTGAGAAAACTGTTAATTTCCTCAATGTTATTAGCTTCAGAGGGTGAATTTTGTTTTACAGGTGGATTTTGAAAAGGTCTTCTAAATAACTGTCTGGGTGGTTCTTTATTTGGGGTATTATCAGAAGTGCCTTTTTTTAAATCGATGATCTCATTAGAAAGTTTTTTGATAACTCGTTGAAGACTATCCAAATCTAAAGCATCTTGACTTCTTTTGTCAGAACCATTTGCAGTTTTGGCAGGACTGTCGATCTTCTTACGAGAAGAAGATGCTGACTCGATATCTACTCCGAAATTCGCCTTTGTGGAAAACAAATCCTTTTCAACCTTAATTGCTTCTTCGAAATTTTCAGCTAAAGTAAGTTTGGCCTTTTGCCGGACGAACATGGCTATTTTTCCAGGTAAGGCTGAAGTGTAAAATTCAATCGTTACATCCTCAGTGGGCCTTGAAGTGGCGGGAATTCTATTCCTTAAGGTCAGAAAGCGTTGGTTAAAGTCTTTAACCTTTTCTTTAGGTTCTATGCGAATTTTAGACAGTTCTGACACTAAGACTGCCGGAGACTTGTCATCTCCAAACTTGTTTATAAATGCGATATCAAATTCATTCCAGCTGGTGATGGATCCAGCTGTCAAGGAAAAATACCATGTTGAAGCCTTTCCTTCAAACGTGTAAGGGAACAGTCGGCATACGACATCTTCATGTTCAACGTCTAGGAGCCGGACTGCCAGCATAAACTTCTTGACGTGATCTTCAGCTGGCTCCTTCGACTCAGGGTTGAACTTAGGAAGAGGCTTCTCAGGGTGTTTAGGCAAAGGATGCTGGACACCAGGGACAGCAACAGCATCCTGGGCCATCCAAGGCATAGGGTTAGGCGGATTGGCAGCTGCCATGTTTCTAGGAGTCGGAGGGGGTGAGGGTGGTTTTTGAGGAATACTAGATGAATGAGGTGGTGACGGTGGTCGACCGGATCCTCCCGAAACAGATGGTCCTACAGAAGATGAAGGCTGATTAATATCTGTTATAGATGGCCCTTGTTCTTCCAAGACGGGTTCAGGGCGATGAGTGCGAGGCCTAGTAATCTGTGGAAGGGGTAATTCAATGGGCAGGCGTCCAGTGAGATTCGAATAAGCCCTTGTTAATATTCTTTGGGATTCGTTTATGGCTTGTTCGTACTGGTCGATTTGTTCAGGAACAGGAGAGTTGAATTGAGAGATCAGATTTCGAACAGAGTCACCCACTGGGGTTTCATTCAGTCGTGATGAGTGGCGAGCACGTGGTTGAGTACCTGATTGTAATTGAGGGGTAGTTGGCTGATTAGTTTTGTTAACAGGGTTGATGTCATCAGCCATTTTACGCTGGCCCTCCTTCTAGCGCCATTGTTGACGGGCGTATTTGACTTAGCCCGCAACGGGGGAAAACGACCCAGTCCGGGATCCTTAGAGCAGGTTCCAAGCTGTTTTAAGTAGTCGCTCCCTACAGGTTTAAAGGCTCTGTTGGCCTGGGATCCTAAGAGACTAATTAGTGCTACTGATAGTTAGTGTTGACCCTTAACTTCCAGAAGTTTAACCCAGGTTATACTACTGTTATATAAAACTACTGTAAACAATTAGTCATACAAATACAACATAAATCTGGACAAAATCTATATATTATAAAGTTCTGTTAATTTATACACAAATGTACAGTAATTATATTAAGAGATAAACTGATTATACTTTCAACAAAAGAGATCAATCACACTAATATTTTTCTGATAGTACGAAAAACAAGAACTGAATCAAACATAAGTCTAATCTAATGCCTATCCTGATCAGGAGCACAATTTAATTAAAACTTGTTATCAACTGATACTGATAAATGCACTGTATATAAACATTTGCAAATTTTAAAGAAATTCAACCGTTGCAAATTCATACAAGCATCATTCCATATAATGTAACAATAATATCGATTATTAACTACAGAATATGTTATACCAACATAGCTAAAAACAAGAACAGTCGATACCTAATAGATTATCTTCGCACAATCCATCAAAGGAGATTAAAACAAACATAGTAATATAGGAAAAGCAAATACCAAAAACTGAAAGATATTATAAACCACATATAAGTTTTAAAACTGTAAATGTGAATCAAACATCACCAGCCCAAGACATTGTGACAACTGACAGATAACTGCCTAGTAGCCCAAACAGTACGAACCAGCAGTTCAGTATTTGCATCCCCAAAGTATCGACCTCCTCATATGTTCACTATCATTCTTTTAAATACATTTTCATTTTCCCATAATAGCAACATTAAAGACCAAGAATGAATATTACGATCCCTAAATAATGTCAAAGAAAAACGACAAGTGGAACATGTCGTTTTTCCTTAAACGCATAATCGTTCATCTAGCATATAGGATCGTAAACAGAACATAGGCACCTGTAAAACCATTCCTCCAATCATCGATTTGCCTCCAGGAATACAGGGATCACAAAAATAACTGACATCCTCAAAATCAGGGCAAAAGATCTTCTCATTACTACCTGCGATAAGCAAGAATTATAATCAGAATATGATGAAAATAATATCAAATAGAATCGTCAATAAATAATCTTGAGATCATGAAATACCTGAATCTCATCCACAAAACAACATATCAGCATATACTATAGATTAACTGGGGCATTGAAAACCTGAATATTTACTCCACTAGACTGGCTTGGTGAAGGTGCCTTAAACTGTATCAAGGCAATCTGAGCATTAAGCTCGCGCAATTTTTCTTCGTTTATTTCATTTTCATCCTGCAACTTAAGAACACGTCTTATAAGTTTATTTTTATGATTTCTTAATCGCAAGAGACGCTGATCGCTTGCAACGACCTTTTCCTTCAAACCTTGATTGTCAATTCTCAGCAGGTCTCTACTCGCCACTATTTCATTCATCTTTTCCTCCATCCTGCGAACTTTATCTAGTAGGAAATTAACAAACATGGGGTGAATGGTTTCCCCAATTCCACGTGAAAAAACTGAAGTCGTTTTCACAGACTTTTCATTGACGACTGAATTAGTCATATAATCAACAGGGACCTCCGGGATCTTCTTGTCCACTGCTGGTGGACTTTCACACTCGGGAGTGACATCAACATTGGGCCGAATCGGCTGAACCTCTACAGATAAGGAGGGATTTTTAGAAATCTCCTCAACAGTCACAGGATGACTTTGCCCAACTGGATCGGTCATCAAATCATGATGAATTACATCATCGTTCACATGGGAAGGGACTGTAATCTCCTCGTCGTCGATTACAACTGTTTCAACAGGGATTTTATCATTCACAGGCCTTTTTATGGTTCTGGCCTTAGCCATACTCCGAGTCAGTCTTCTACTTAACTTAGACCATGGTAAATTTCCCCGGCGACAACCAACTTTGTCACTATTGTTTGATGGCGCGACAGGTGACAAACCTGAACCTTTTTTACCACGACTAGGCCGTAAAGAAGCAGGATGAACACTATCCGGATTAACCACTGGTACTTGAGAGGGTTTCACATTCTTAGGACTAGGGTTTGATGTGGGTTTATTCGACGAAGCTGAACCCAAAACCCTGTGCTTACCACAGTCGTCGGGGTTATCAAACATACAATGGCAAAATTTTGAAAAGCCATTAACTTCTATAAATTGTTCCCAAGAACGACCTGCTTTTATCAATTCATTTTCAATCAAAATGCGGACCAGCCCGTGGTGAAATAAACTGTGGCTTAAGTATTTTGGTCCTTTCTTTATGGCATTTGACATTTTAAACAAGCTGTGGAGAAGGTAATAAGGAAGATTAATCGGAAACCCTATGAAAACTGCCATCAAACGAAGGTGGTACACATAAGCTGACGACAACCGACCCTCGCAAGTAAGATATCTATGAATCAAATCGAGCACAGGACGCCATTCTTTACGAAAATACTTACGTGCGACACCAGCGCGAAAAGAGACCTCTTGTGTCGGGTTTTTCAGCAAACTTCTCCATTCCGTGATATCCATCCTCTGGTACTTAAACCATTTCTGCCCGGATAAAGGGAGACCGGTCGCATGCGCAATTGACCTCTCGTCGACCCGAAAACATAAATCACCTACTTCGGCCTGGTAATTCATCAAGGACATGGCGAAAACCCTAGTGACCTCTGGGTTTGAATCAGAAAATTTCTCCAGAAACTGTAACCACCCCAAATCCTTAATCTTTCGTAAAAGATCAGGATTTGAATCCAAGAGGTTTAATTCATGAGGCTCGACTCTGACGACAGGAGCCATCCCTGTTAGCTTGCCAATATGACAATGCGCACAGCAAACCTGCCACCACTGAATTAGCGACAGAAGAGCAGACCGAGAGCACTTAGAACCAAAACTCAGCAACAGTAAACAATACAGAGGATAAGCCATATTTGAGTATAGGCGAAACCCCTGTAAGTTCATCATAGTCGGAACCATCAGCATTCAAAATGGCGAACACGAATGACGGCTGAAGTGCTTAAAACCTGAGTTTATCACAATCCTTTCTAACTTAAATGACGAGGGTGCATCAGGTGGATGCATAACAGGTGCTCCAGTGGTGAAGCGCCACGACTAGGATCACGTACCAGGACTGAGACGTGGACAGTAGGGAGGTATGAGTGTCATCATAACACTCTAAATCCACAATGAATGCGACTCGTGCCACAGATTTTTCATACAACGCGTTCGGCTCTCTCTCCAAAGGTGACGAATCGAAATATAACCCACACTATACCTTTGGTAATTATCCCATGTGAAATAATACAATTCATGTTTAACAAACATTAGGATAAGGCATATGAATGATATATCTATGTCTCATTAAAGTTATACCAACGTTAATCAACATTACCTTGTTCTTGTATGAAAATCATGAAACATGACCATAATGACATATTCTTAACCATGGAATTGAGCCTAATTAACGTAATGTTTGATAGAGCCTGCACAGGTAAGCTTACAGGATCAAGCATAATAACCACGAATCCTCATGTATCAATGCCCCTAGTGATAATGCATTCAAACCAATAACTCAAAAATTGATATCATTGATCCAAAGTGTTTTGCAAAGTTTGTTCAAAAAAAAATGTAGCATTTCAATAAATCGGTAGCTAAGGAAGAATCAACCATTCAGTAGCTAAGTTTATCCCTTCTAAACTTTAGACATTTCATCAAACAAAATGGGATTTTTTTTGCTGCAATAATGATTTTAGAAAGCTGTTGAGCAGGTGCACAACAAGTCGAAAGGTGCCCGATACAAGCCACCGACGAACAACAAAAGGTGTGAAACTCATCAAAAGCCATCAGCTCACGATCGTTGAAACATCGGTGCATTTAGGCGGAAAGGTTTTTGATGGCGCCGACAGAGGGAAGACGATGATTATAAGATTGGAGTACTAAAACAATGGCTCTGTATAGCTAAAGATCACCGAAACGATGGCGATAATTAATTGTTTGGATCGGTGATGGATAGAGGAAGGGAGAGTTGATGGAGTGGTAGGATTGAGATGAAGTTAGTTGGTTGAGCCACCGACACCACGGCAGTGGGAAGAAGATATAAAGAGAAAATTAAAAAAAAAAATTTAAGTCATGAGATCATCGGCGATTAGTAGAGTTTATATGAATGGATCGTCGATAATTAGGTGATGGAAACGCTGATATGTAGGCAGGGAAAAGTTGAAAGCGCCGAGGAGAAAGGAGGAATTTTTCCCATAAGTAGATGAGGAGACCATCAAAACGCCGCCTCACTTAGTCGGTACCATCGATGACATTTAGATGATGAATCAGCCGATGCGACGACAAGAAATTTTCAAAAATTATCTAAGTGTTAAACCCATCGACGATTGGTGAAATTTAGTGGATGGAACTGCCGATAAACTACATCAGAAGAAATTAGTTGATTATGCATTCGCCATTGCGGTTGCTTAATGGACTAACCACTCAACGGATAGTTGTTTCGATTGCTGAAACATAAGTGCTTAGAGCTCTGATCGCCGATGAGTAGAGGATGAAGCTGCCGAAGTCTAGTGAAGTGGATCGACGATCATTAGTTGAAGGAAGAGCCGTAATTTCGGTGAGGATCTCTTGAAGGCCGCTGAAATGTCGACGAAACTTAGTTCTTTGAAGAGCCGATGCCAAGAAGGAAAATTTGCGAAAATTTTCCTAAGTGAAGAAAACATCGAAAAATGATAGGAGATCAGACAGCCGATGAACATAATTGAAAGGATTTAGTTGTTTAAGAATCCGCTGTTGCGGCTATCATGTGAACTATCCTCCCGACGGTTAGAGGTTTTAACCGCTGATGGGGTGCATGGCCGGGAAACCCACAGTTAATTGGATTGCCGCCGTTGCAGGTGACTATGGAACTAGCTGTCCGATGAGCGAGTGGTTAGTTGCTCCGACCGTCGATGTTGTGGTTGGTAACATTTTGATCGCCGATACATCGGAGGAAAATTTACTATTTGATCACCGTAATGTCAGAAGGTTTAGTGGTTTGGGTCGCTGATACAGAGGACCCGTTCAGTTTTGGATCGCCAAAACATAGTGGATAATTTCTCTGATACACCGACAGGTTTGTGAACCGAGGAAACCGTAGTAAGAACGCTACCCACCGTTGCGGCTGCCCAGAAGACTAACTTCCCGACACCACAGTAGTTAGTGCTTTTGACTGCCGATCAGAAAATTATAGTAGAAGAGACCGCCGATCGGAAAAGATTAACGGTTGGTGAACCTACTGTTGCGGAAGCCTAGAGAACTATCCTTCCAATGAGTAGAGGATCTAATCGCTAATGAAGATCGAAAGCCTAGATGACTACAGACCTAAAACACCAGAAAAATATAGATGAGCAAGTTGCCAATGAGTGTAGAGAAGAACTAGAGCTTTTGGCCGCCGAAATGTTGAAAACTTAGTTGGAAAGAGACCCGATAGGGAGAAAGAAATTTTGGGTTTTTCAGTGGATTTTTTCTCAGCAATTTTCAACTGCTTTCAGTGAAATTTTCAGCAAATTCCAACTAGTGTTCCAGTGGGTTTTGCAGTGAATTTTCTCATTGGGGTTCTCAGCAGTTTCAGAACTGACAAGGAAGAAAACCCTAGGTGGCTGAAATTCACATTTCAAACCAAAATTCAGTGGTGTGTTTTGCCATCATTTTTGAAATGACGTGGTTTTCACACCCAAGGTCAGAATGAAGCATGTGGATAGGCATTGGAAAGCTTATCCAGCATGAACAAGGGAGAGTCACCAGAATTGAGTGTGGAGCAGCAAAGTGCTAGTGATTTCTTGAAAGAGAAATGTGTTGCTGTCAATATGGACAAATCCAGGAATTGCATGCCTAGAGGTAGCAAGACCATGAAGTCAAACCAACTGTTGTGTGGAAAAGGAGTTCCATACAAGGATGAGGGACTCGAAAAGGGAATTTTTCTTAAACCATATCTTGATAATTATGATTACAAGTTTTGTGCATGAAATGTATGAGGATATGCCTAGCATGCATAATATATTACATGTTGGTAAGAATAGTGAGAATTATACATTTATAATGAGCCACTAATGATAATTATTGCATTGGTGTTGGCATTAGTGGAAAAACCAACGACAACATGGACATGGCTGAATATGTTGCTGATGTTGATGAATGTGACTAGCAACCCTATGGAGAAAGGGATAAGGCAACAAGTCCAGAATAAAAAATTGGTGAGCAAATTCTGCAATCTCCTACAAAGGACCAACCAAACTAGTAATGTCCAGGGTGTAAGTAGGACCCATGAAGGTAAGAGTTTAATTATGACAATTGCATGGAGTGGTAAAAGAAAGAGGTCTCATACCATGTGGGTATTTGAATTTTATACTGCATTCATATAGAAATGTGTCATGCCTGTATTATGTTGTGATGAGCTTAGTAGCCCAAGGAAAGTAAGCACTGATGATCTTGATTATAGTAATGCATCCTATATGAAGTAGTCATGGTTAGGCCATGCATGGTATGTTTGAATGCACAAGTAATCCTGAATCGATGCAAGGTAGCATTGAGTGGATATGCATTAAAATATTTTATAAATCTTGTAGTTATGCATTGAATGGATGCATATGAAAAGTATGAGTAAATGTTGTAGATATGCATACATAAGTATGGGTGCAAATGTTGAGATGCATTGCATGAATGCATCGAGGTAGTGTATGTGATAGTATGAATAACTAATGGCTGAAATGATGAATTGATGACAATTCTAGAACCATTTCAAGAGCTTTTATGAATGCAGGATAGTAAGTGCATGAAGAGGGTAGTCATGATCGATTGGCTGCCAGAAATGCTCTATGGAAGGGCGAGGTGGTATAATGATACGCTTGTGGAGTAAGGAGTATCTGAACATTTCATTTTGGCATAAATGATGTGACCTTGCAAATTTTAGTATGATAATGATTGCATGAAGTAAATGATATTAATGTGATTAACAACTGGAAGTGTTTGAATTTTATAAATTATGAAAATGCTTCAGTGATGGTTGCAGCAATGAAAAAGTTATATGCATAAAGACTTACTAAGTGTTTGGCTGACTGAGGTTCAGGTTTCGGGTAGATTGTTTGGGGCATGGAAATTTGGGTAAGACCATGACAAAGGCCAAAATCTACCATGTGAAAGAGCCAAACCTTATGAGAAAAGTCTCATGGCTGTGAAAATAGTTTGTATGCATGATGTGTTGTTAAATTTGAATTGTGATTTTTGGATTTAAGAAATTGCTGACAACTACTAATCACTATTGGCTTGCATAAGATTGTGTCAGGAGGATGCATTGTAAGTGGGTATTCATGTTATGCTAGTAATAATAAAATTATAATGGGCATAGTGGTGCTGCTTACAAGAGACCCACAATTGAGGATCACCTCATTGCCAAGCAAATCAATTTCTGTAGTAAACAGAGTTGCAAATTCTCATTGAATTTAATTACTATTGTCATTGCTTGGTTATGGAAAAATCAAATTTGGATTGTATTATCAGATAATGATTGACTGTTTGGCTATTTGATGAATGTGCCAGGGGTACACACTGCAGGAAGATCATGTGTGATGGCCTGCAGGAGCCAAAATTCATGGGAAGGTTTTCCCTTATCTTGGAAATGGGTTTCAGGTGAAACTCCAATGGACATTTTGGGAATGTCTCATATGCACTTCATGTTTGGTAAGCAACATGAGTGAGATGGTATAGGTTATGTCGGTAAGAAATGTGTGGATATGAAATATAAAGAGGAATTGGGATGGCAAATCGAGGGACTTCCAAATCAGAGAAGGGATCCCCCATTCCTCCTTAACGAAAGAATACTGCATCGACAAATGGATAAGTGTTTTGTGACCCTAGCTAAGAATATGCATGTCAAATTATTAAAATTCCATATGCAGAACATGTTTTGATTTTATTATGACCAATTGCTTGAATATGAATAGGGCCTACATGGCACACACTGGAAAAGGGTGCACACTTTTCTGATGTCAGATCATGGAAGTATTTTTCAATATTGATTACACCCTAGCGAGTGGATGCACTCCTGGTGTATCAATACTTGATAGTGAATGATGTGAAATATGATTACAGTTTTAGAGCAATAACGCTAACGAATATGCTTATATTGCTTGTGTTGTCAGGCTAAACAGATGTAGTATGGTATTGTACACTAAATAGAAAATGGCTTGAGTTCATCCTACCTTCTACTATAGAGCACATAGAAGGACACATTCTTGAGGGACTATCAACTCAGAGAAGGGAGTGGTCTCTTGTGTGATATGGGGTAGTGGAATTAGAGCTCACTACTGGAAATGAAACCTGGAAATGGTTGTTTATTGTTGATATAAGTGCATGTGTTATTGTTGATGGCCTGATAAACCCAACTGTGTTGGCTTAGCTGATGATTGGTTGTTGATATAAGTGTATTGTTGAGATAAGTACAGGCGATTTGTTGACGGTCTGATAAACCCAACTGAAGGTTGGCTTGACTATGCCTGATATATATATAAAAGGATGTTGTGAAGCAACCTGCATGCTGGCCTAACATCCAAGTCCATAGGAGATCCCAAGGCTTGCAAACCGAAGCAGGATCCTGTGGACCAGCGAGGAAATGCACAATACAAATAAGTATTAGATTATTTTGCAATTTCTTGCTTATGAATATACATGTGTATATGATTTTGTTATGAGGTTTTAAGCTCTTGTTTAATAGATAAAAACCATTGAGAATAAACTAAACATGTGAATCTATTCAATGTTTGAATATAGGTATCGTTGGGAGCGAGGACTATGAGAGCATCCTAGGGGTGCATGTGGACATGTGACTGTCCTGAAGAGCTCCGAATGAGTAGTAATGAAAAAGGTGCTAGTGAGACTGTGAAGTTCCTAGCATCCAAGACAAACCATGTGGGGAGGCTCCATGGTTGAGAGGTCTGAAATAGACCAGAGACACTAAGTTTCATGACCAAGAGGGATTGGTCCAGCATTCACAGTGAAATGAAAGAGGCTGAGAGCATGAATATCCACAGTGGTGGTGTGGGTTCCAGGATGGAACAAAACAAAGAGGGGAAAAACTCTTGCTGCTCTCTCTTGCCCTTTTGATTATATATATATTTATGCATTGTGGAAACAAAAGATTGTTGAATGCATGTATGACTGAAAATGGAATGTGTGTATTTGCTTAAAGTAAATTGTGAATGCTGGAATAGTTAATTCCCTACCCAAGAATGGACATGCATGAGCTCATGTGCCTGTTGGGAAGGCATGAAAAATATGAAAGTCTCCTTGATGAGACTTGGACTGTCATGCCAATTGGGCAATTAATTGATTGATATTAATGCCTATATTATGCTTGGTCTAACAAAATTTCAATGATGCATTTCACAGTTGAGAAGAGTGAAATCCAGTGGTGCACATTGACCATGGCAATAGACCAAAATCTGCCAGAATTGGCTGCAAGTCTCCTTCAAACGATTGCCAGGACCCAAGAGAATCTTGGAGAGATGCTTAAGATACAAAAAAGGCAGAATGAGATGAACCACCAGATTTTGCAAGACTCTATTGGTTTGAAAAAGGAGGTAAAAAGCCTTCTGGGGGCAATCCGTAAAGGCAGGGAAAGTGGATTAATGACAAGACATTCGTCCAAGAAATCCATTAAGAAAAATTCCAAGCATGAAGACTCAAAGGAAATTGAGAAAGTAAAGATGAAGCAGCCAGGGAAATGTTGGAAATGCGGAGGACATCATTTACGCTGGGACTTACCAACGAGGGAACATAAAGAGGGCAGCATCCACAAAGTTCCTCAACTTGAGGATGAGCCGAAAGCTGAGAACCAGCAGGAGAAACTCGTGCAAGCCAAGGGGCTTGGTCCTGAAAGTTCAATTAAATAATTGAACGTGGGATAGATCTGCAAAATTTTGAAATTTTGGATGTGCAAATTGTATATGTGTTCTTATGTATTAGAACACTGAGGACAATGTTATTCCAAGGGGGAGGGGATTGTAATGCCCCAGTTTTGACCCTGGTTACATTAAAAAGGTACATGATGTATATATTGTAATTAATCATAGTGTGGAGCTAAAGGAAAAAGCCCCACCATCGATTTGGTCATGTATGTTTCGGCAATAAGGATCATTGCCGATGGTATATCGTGCTATCTGGCACATTATAGTTTTGGCATCATGTAAATATGCATATTAATTAAAATAAACCTACAAACAGCGATGACAGTGCAACGTTAAATGAAAAGGGCATGATTCCTAAGGTTAAGGGGGGGGGGTTGTCCAACCCATGGGGGTCATTGGGAGTTTGCCATGTGTCGACCACCCATTTAATTTCTGATGTCTAGGAGCAGTTATTGCTGAGTAGTGGTGGGTGTGGCAGGACTGTTAGTCCTTGCCCATGTACCCACTCCACTAGCGGACTCTTCCTCTTCACATCGCGTGGGGAAGAAGAAAACACTCATTCCACTCTTCCATGATCCCACTTCTTTGGAGGTTTTGGGTCTAGCTCACTTTCATGCAGAAGGGTGCTATTTTTCCTCCCACCGCGAGTTGTTCTGGTAATCCTCACGTAGAGAGAAAGGGTGTGTCGATTTGGCCATTAGTGTTCGGGCTGGGGCGGGTTTGTTCCTATGGTTGTGGCCAGTGTGTATGTTCTTCTCAGGAATGGTTGAGGGTCTGTTTACTCCTCCATTGTCAACTGTGTAGGTGTGCCGTGGCTTCATTGTTGAGAATGGGCTATTGTTTCCCCATGTTGTTTGATTGTGTCTACCCTTACATTTTGGGGGTCTGGGTATGTGTTTCCCCTGTCGAGGCTGAGAATCGGACCTTTTCATCTCCATGTGGTATTTTCTATGAGTTTGTGTTTCTCCCGTTGCTGCAGTGGTAAAAGTATGGTTGTTGTCTTCCCCTAGTTTTTGGGTTGCTATGTATGCAAGTACCTTTTTGGGTTGCTGGTGAGTTGTTTTGGACACACTAGGGCCAAGAACAACTCTGAGTCATCTTGTTGACTTGAACTGTGTTCACCCTTTCGTTTGGGGTTGTCACCCTGTTATCTTTATCTTCTTCACCTAGTTGTGAACTGTTTGTTTTACTGCAGTATGCATTGGTTGGTCTTCATACTATTGAGAGTAGGATTAGAGGTTGGGTATGCTTGAGAAAACTGGTGTTTGGAGCCACTTGGACAGATTTAGACTACTAGCTTTCTTCTCCATAACCCTTGTAGAGTATTGGAAAGGGAAGTCGGGGCCTGAGGGACTGTGAAGCAGAGAAAGGATTGATTCCTATTGATGGGTGTGTGGATGTCTTAGAAGTCTGGTTAACTCTGGTGTAGGCGTCCTTATCTCTCCATTGAGGCCACCAGCTTAGCATTTATCCTTTCCTAGCTCCTTGACGGCTTGATAAACCCTACTATGTGGGCTTGGATGATTTGTGTACCTTGGCTATGTGTAAGCCTGTTTTGACCCTTATTCCTTGAGGAATCATGCCCATCTCGGGGGTGGCAGTGTTGCTGAGAGATTGATGAGCACGCCAACCTATGGTTGGGTGGAACATTGCATCGACGTAGTTGGTTGTGGGATGAATTCTTTTTAAGATGAGTATTCTTGACTATTCTGTCTCTGCATTTATATTTACTGATTAATGAATATGATGAACATGTGGTATGCTTGAATAAACATATGTTTTCTTCCGCTATGTATATGAAGGATTTTACATCTTAGTATGTTTTATGTTTTAAGCTTTGTATTTCAGCATTATATGCTTGTTCATGTTCATGGGGCTATTTGCCCGGAGATTTTTGTTTGTTTGGTAGCATCCTCTTCGTTGGTCAGAGGGTCGGGGACGTTACAGTAATGATCTTGGAAATAATGAAATACGTATCGCAATAGTAACTAAACATTTATATCTATATAACTTTAGTGGTTTTTGTAGATGATGCCCCTCTCCAGCGACCTCCGCGTCCTACTATTCGACATACTAGAAGTATGATATAGGATATCATGCCCACATAATGAATAGAAAGAGAGGGCACAACAATTTCAACGTTAAATGACAATGAATTAGATGTCCCCATCTTGGACTTTATGAAAAAAAGAAAAACACCAAAAAAATGTAGTTGTATACATTTAAGATTTGTATTTGTATTAGTTGGTGCATAGCTTATTTTTTATAATGTGTGACATCTTCCGAGGACTATGGTTATCCTCAAGGGGATGGCTACCCCTTCCTATGTTAACTTGAGGAAGATGAGATGACCACATGAGCTTCCTTATCTAGTGATGATGATTACAAGCTTCCACTCTTTCCATGAGACACATGAGATGTATGACCACATACAATTGAGAAGGTCTAGAAACCTACCCTCATGTCGACTTAATGTGCATGAGCCTAGTATGATGTCATGTTGCATTGTTATTTTACATTGACATGAATGTTTACTTGTATGTGATGTTTATCCATGTGGTGACTCGTGATTGACCCTTGTATGTTAACATTGAGCTATACAAGCCTTAAATGTTGATGTACAACTTGTTGATGACTAGTGTGACCCCTTAGGGGGGATGTCCACCCTTGTGTTTACCTTAAGATCCCTCCTTAGGTGCCATCCACCATAGCGCTACCATATGTGACTTTTTTGGAGTACTTTGTTGTCATTGTTTATTGAGAGTTGGTCGTACTGCTGTGCTACTACTGTTTTTTATTTGTGAGCGTTGGATGATCTATTTTAGGATCTCTTCCAGTTCTAGGTTCCCTCCTTTCACATGTATGTTTGTCTAGTTCAGTATCATGCAAGTAACCTAATGCTAAGATTTTGAAGTCTATTTAGAAGCATTTTTTATGAGGATAAGGGAGCTTTGCCCTAAAATCTTGTTTTGAGTTATCTTAGTTGAGTTTATAATTGGTTCAGATCTGATATATCATGCTACTGTTATGTATTGTTGTCTTTCATTAACAAATTAGATCGTACATAGATAGATACTCTTATTACTATTATTGTTTTAAGTACTTTAGTGGTTATTGTAACTCATTGTTTATGGGACATGATGGACATGAAGGATATTGATGCCCTCCTTCCAGTGAATTTCATCCCATCGACTTCAGATCATTTATTCTGGGATTGGAATCTAGAGTCATTTTGAGTTCCTTGAGACTTGCAGTCACCAGTGGCAGTTTCTCTCGCCATCGACAGTCTTTGGGAATACATCAATGTCCCTTGATCGATGGATCTTCTCAAGTGTTAGACCTCAACACATCTATTCACACTTGTTATTTTTCACTCTAGTAACTTGATTCCCATTTTCATTATTGGTGGGTGATCTCATGTCTGTTAACGGTATACATCAATGACCGGTAATCAGACGATGGAATACTATGTTCGACCTCGACACTTCTATTCACATACTAGGACATGTGCTCATAGCGGTTTGTGTAGAAGACCTTCCAGAGTGGTGGCATCTCTTATATGCTACCTCCTTGATCATGCCATTGTTCATGAGATTTCAGCTCTCCTGACTTGATTCCAGTATATGTCAAACATTTCCATCTATTATGGAGATCTTGATCCATTATATATCTTCAGCCATTATGGAGATCATGGTCCTTTATATATCTTCATCATGGAGATTCTGAACTATGTATATTGTACATGGCGATGACCACTTATGTGATATCTTGTATCATGCCTATTCATGGCCATTGTACTCTTATGTATCTGGGACTGCTATATGTATTTGCAGTATGTGCAGAGTTTTATCATTGTACTATGTTGATTGGGTGGCTGGTCTTCCATTTGTGATCCTTCATCACTCCACTTTTGGGATGGACTTATATTGTATTTCGGCCATTGCATGACCCCTCTGACCTCACACATTAGGGGGCATCTGTTATAGCTTATTTTACCACTCCAGGTGAATCACACTTGTATGGCCTTCCTCTGTCCCTCTGCAGACTCCTTAGACCCCTTGGACCATTTTTTGTCGTTTGATGTTTCCTTGACCATCCCTAAAAACATGTGAAAATTAATACACACAACTTTTACACCTATAATCGTGTATATATGTGGGTTTGACCCCTAAAACCATGTACATCGGGATGTGTGCATAATCCAAATATTTTTGGAGTTTTCTTTGACATGGATCCGACTCACTTGACTCCTGGCCTTCCCTATGCCTTGAGATCACTCGGATTCGACCTTTCATTACCCCTTTGAAAAGCTATATAAGGAACTCTATAGTACATTGAAGGCATATGAGAGAATTGAGAGGAAAGAAACTATAGTCCATTGTTACCGAAACTTATGCTTGAGTCTGCATCCCTTTGTCCCTTGGAGCACTTTTGTGTTCTTCCCAAGCTTGCCTTTTTCTTGTGAGCTTGCTATCGAGAGATGGAGGATTGAGGTGGTGGAGGCCCAAGTGGGGGATTAAGTTTCTCTGATTTGCAGACGTGCTGATAGAGGTTGTATCCATTGTAATCTCTAATTTTATATTAATAGAAATATCTTTTCCTGTCCAATAATGTATGTTTGAATGAATATTTTATCCATGGATGTTTTCAAATGTTTATACATTGTTGATTATATATGCTAGAATAGATCTAACACCAATATATATAGTATGCTTGTCTTGTTTACTTGTTGAGGAAGTGATTAATCAATGCAAGCTGAAGTTGGAAAGCTCAACGGGGATCTACTTCAATCGTCTGGAATAAGGTACAAGGTTTGATCCTTTAGTGTTAGATATTTAATTTCTATTCCATATTGGAAAGGATTGATTTCTGGAGTCAAGCTATCTATTGTGGTACCCCAAGCCATAGGAATTTCTCTCCGTAACAGAATTGGCGACTCCACCGGGGAGTTCCTAGTAGTTGTCCTTTGGGGGTTTTCTATCGGCATTCAATGACTTTGAATTTCTATTTTTCTCTTTTTTTGTGTCGGGTGCGGGGGCATGTTTTCCTGGTAGTGTCTGATGGGTGTGAAGTTTGTCTCAGTTTGTTTGCTTGCCTTTATTTTTATGCACCTTTCTTCCTGTACGTGAGTTTTGAACTCATAGTCGCATATATACGCGGGTTTCTCTGCTATTTTCGTGTACACACGCGGGTTTACTGTGAATAGTCACGTATGCCATTAGTTTTTCCTTTTAGAGGAAGTTGAATGGTTGCTGGGTGAATTTTGATGATTGATGAGTCTCCTTTGATACTGCCAGAGTCTGTATACACCTCTGTTTCAAACTAGAGACATTTTTTAGGGTAAATTTATTTTTTAAGAATGTTCTTGTCATTGCATTTTCGATTTTTTTTTGGGGATTAGTGCATTAGACTTCTTTTACCTTAGTGCTTTGCTTGAGTGTTGCTTGAGTGTGCTTGCAGAGTCTGGGGGTTGTAGAATCATTCTTTTGCTTTTATATCTCATGTTTATTTCAAAAAATCCAAAAATATTTGCTTATCATCATGCATTGCATTTTGCATTTTGCATAGTACTTGCATTAGATTTGCTTTGGAGTATTAGTGAGGATTTCATATAGGAAAGCTTGCATTTATCATTTGAAGAAAATTGTGCATTTCACGTAGTAGCATACCCTGTTTTTCATGGACACAATGCATTTGCATTGATTGTTAGGTGTGCATTTTACTTCATGTTGTGTCATAACACCATTAGTTGCACGGCCATATACCTCTTTTGAGTAATAAATCCAATTAAAATCAATGCTTAATTAAAATGAACTACACTATTTTATTTGATAGGGTTCACCAACAAGATTAGGTTTTAGGGCCTTGGAATTGTTCATTGTGAGTTAATTCTCCAAGACCACTAAACAACAACATGTATGTGTCTGTCCAGGTGAGTGTGTGAAATTCCTTAGTATAACCAGTGTTTCTCAGGATCCTCCTCTCAAAAGGGAGTTAAGCACGAGGCAGTGTAAGCGGTTATTGATTGGGATGACCCCTAGTCATAACTGAGTAGCACCAGAGATATTTCTAGGATTGCATTCGTATCTGGGGGCTCTTTCGAGAGTTTCGTGCTTTTCTACCCTTCCCATATGGTCAATCCCACCTACGACTGTCCGCTTGATCATTGATTATATTGAGGTGACCTTAGTGACCTTACCTAGGATATCAAGGGGATACTTTATAGGGGTTATTCTGCGGGTGTCCCGACTAGGTTGGGTTCAGACAACACAGTCTCTTTACGCATTGAAGCTGAGGGCCACAATAATTGGTTACGTACCTCCATTTGTTGTGTATGGGAGTCTCAAGCCTCTCCTAGGTGAGACATACCTGCTTTATTTGGGAGCTCACTTATCCTACCCTTGATTGCTTTTGTTTGGCTTTATATTTTCTTGGTGATTGCTCTATGCATGATAGCTTTCCTAGGGTTTGCGTAGATAGAGAGTCTTCTATATTTTTTGAGTCATTATGGATTCGGGTGCAGCTCCCCACCATTCTTGTCATTTAGCAGGACTTCTGCCTTCTACATTTCCTCCTTCTTTGGGAGAGAGAAATAGACAGTCCAGGAAGACTACTTCGCACATTGATTCACACACCATGGGAGACCATATAGAAGGTATTCTTGAACCACCTTCTCCCATTCATGTGGAAGATGGGGATTTTACTCCTAACTATGATCCTTCACCTGATTTGACTGAGTTAGGTCTTGTGATTTTTGAGATAGGAACCTTTCATGATAGACCTACTTACTCTAGGGTTGATTCCCCATCGACGCATTGCTGGTATGGAATGCCGAAGGATGATGAGACTCATTTTGAACCCGCGAGCACTAGTTATGGTATGTCTGGTTTTCCCACACATGATTTGGCATTTCATGTCGAATCTGAGTTTGAGCCTAACACGATGCCTGGGGGCACTCTCATTCCTTACCATGCGGAGAGGTTTGGGAGCACTAGTCACATTGCACCTTCCATCCCGGCGATGGAAGCTGCATCGCATATTCCTCCTAGGTCTAGGGTTAGTGATCCTATTAGGATACCAGATCTGAGACGAGTGACTATAGGGAATAGTACATACATAATTACACAGATCCCTTCATCCTCTGTCCCTAGTTCTTCGAATGTTCACCCTCCACCTCATTCGCATGGTCCTTTGGGTCGGAACGTTGCTACAAGTTATGTCCGTACTGCGGTTACTAGACTAGTTGTGTCTCAACTTCATGCACCACCCATTGTTTCAGGAGGTGATGTTCATACCTCTAGAGGTCACATTCCTACTTCTGGAATGTATATTCCTACTTCTGGAGCGTATAATCCTACTTACGGAGTGTCTCATGGGACATTTCATGCGATGAATTATGGACCCTATTATGGGACGCAGTATGGACAGGGTTCTTCGCCTTATGGGGGTGGGTATCAACAACCTGCTTACTCCCCAAATTACGGCTTTGTAGCTTTGAATAGTCAAGGTACACCACACTATGGTGCTTCCATGCCACCCTATACGGTTCAAATGGGAGGAGGCACTATGGCCAAGGCCATGGTGGTAATCAAACCTATGTGAATCAGAACTATCAGGGAGCGGTCCATCGGCCTCATCATCCTAGGCTCCCTTTCCCCACAACACTGAATCTTCCTGACTTATCGAGATTGACAAACGATCCTATAGCTCATGAATCAGCTTGGTCGGCTATCCCTACTAAGCTTCCCTCATACATACCCAAATTCGAGGGCAAACCAGGAGAGGATCCGAGCGAACATGTTACTAACTTTCACCTATGGTGCTCTTTGAATTCCTTACACCAGGACTCCATCCGTTTAAGGCTGTTTCAATGCACCCTTACAGGGCTTGCCGCAAAATGGTATATAGAGCTACCTAGGGGAGCATTCACTTTGTTCGATGACCTAGCGATGAATTTTATTAACCACTTCTAGCTACCAGTGCGTTATGACATTGGTACTGAACTCTTGTTGACATTTTGACAGGACAAAGCCACACATATATCGGATCATATCCAAGAGTGGAGTATATGGAAGAGGTTAATTAAAGCCTTTATACCACCAGAATTCCTCCTCGAATGGTTCCTTAAGTCGTTATTTCCGTATGTAGCGAAGGATGTTTCTACATCTGGAGTACAAAATGAGGAACAAGTGATTTTTAGGGCGCAGGAACTGGATTTGATTTATGCTCAGTCCGGTTTGTTATATGATATCATTCCCAATGCTCTGCGTTCTAGTTTCGACCCCAAAGTTAAACCTAGACCACATGCCGATGGCATTGTTGGTTGTGCGAGTGCTAAACTTGTGGATTTGGTTGCAAAAAAAGTTAGTCAATTGTCAATCAACCAATATGCTTTGGGACAAGCCATGGCTTTGTCTCAACCTATCCAAATGGTGAATGTACTTTTGGTGCAATCGTCGGACCAGAAAGGTAACCAGCAGCCTGGACGGAATAAAAAGAAGGGTAAGAATAATCGTAAGGGTGGGAATAGGAACGAGAATTCTAATAATAATGAAAAGAATGCCCATAATGCTGGGGGGGACAAGTAAGCTAAACGTAAGGTTAAATTCCCTTACAAGTTGTGTAAGGATGATCACCTCACTTACTTGTGCCCTCGTATCGATGAAGCCTCGAGATTCTTGGCACAGGGCCCAGCTGTGCTGACTAAACCTTTACCTCACAATAGAAATATGAAATTGAGGGCCCATGCTCAGTCTGGTGGTGATCAAGATGTCGGAGGGTAGTGGTCATGGTTGCATTAACATGGTACGTGCTGTGAAAGTTGTGACCCATGCGAAAGACTATGGTTTGTCACAACCCATCCCAAGAAAGGAACCCGATCCACCAGGAAATATTTTGCATATTGAGAAACCTATGGATAAACCTGAAGCTACACCTCGCATTCCTAAGGGAGTCCTTAAGAATTCGAGGCACAATCCTAATTCCCAAGTCACCCAGAACTATTCTGTTGTCGAGGATTTGGGCCACACTCCTTGTGTGATGTCTGCACTGGAAGTGCTTCAAAGTTGTCCTTCACAAAGGAAGGCTTTGCTTTCTGCCCTTGGTGTGAATGATGATAATTCTTCCTTCGTGATTAAATTTGAAACCGCAGGACTTCAACCTCGCTTGCCTTACTATGTGTCTCTTTTGATTCACGTAGAATGTATTAACATGACCATCAAGTGCACTGTGATTTATGAAGGCGTTGTTGCTTTTGTGGTGTCTTTATCGTGTTGGAAGGGCTTAGGTTCCCCTGAGTTGTCTAAATCAGCAACCATGTTAACTGCGTTCGATGGGAGATCATTTAGGCCACATGGGATCCTTCCTTCCCTTAAGGTCCGTTTGGGAGGGAAGACCATTGCGATAGAGGCCGAGGTGGTTGATGCGCCCCTTGACTACAATCTCTTGCTGGGTAGGAATTGGATGTACAGTATGCAAGCCGTAGCTTCTTCCCTATTTCGTGTTGTATGCTTTCCATTTAACAGGAAGATAGTCACGATTGATCAAACGTAATTCAAGAATCCATCAGTTACCGCATCTTTAGGAGCTTCAATCCAAATCATTGAGCACTCTCAGCTGGCAACTAGGAGTGTGGGTGTAGGCATGTACCCATCCCTCATGGGAAGCTTTAGTTGTCTTGCACCGATCCTTATGATAGGGTCTAGTTCCGGTGAGGATTCGACTTCTATGAGATCAGTGTCTTTTCGCACGATTCATATGGAAGATCCTTGGATTCTTCCTACACCGTGTACTCCGAGTGAGCCCATCGTGATAGACGTGTCGTTGCCTGCAACTATGGTAGTTTATCAAGCTAATCTTGAGAGTGTTGCAGAGCCTAGTCCTTCCTCTTCACAGAAGGAGGAGGAGGACCCTTATGTGCTTCCTGCATGGACAGTACAGTCTTCTCATGCACATGACTTCCTTGATAGTGTTTTCCCTTCATATGAAGTGATTATTGAGGCCATGTCAGGAGTTGAGCCACCATGTGAGGAACTCCATCATAGATATTAATTTCTTCCTGAGCTTGACCGCTTGGAGCGTGAGGACTTTAGGGCAGTTCTTAGTGAGAGAGTTGGTAGTCCTATGGTTCCATTAAGCTCTCCTGGTCCGATGGATGATGGAAACATGGCAAACATATCTTCAACGGTTCCTATCAATATCTCTCATGATCCTGGTAGGATAGAGAATGTCTATATTGGGGCAGAATGTTCCCATGCTGAGATTCAAGAATACACCGAGTTGTTTAAATAATTCTGTGATATCTTTGCTTGGTCTTACGATGAAATGCCAGGTATCGACCCTCATATTATCAAACATGAGATTAATACTTATCCCAACACTAAGCCTGTTCGACAACGCTTGCATGTAGTGAATCCTAGGAAATCACATGCGATTAAGGCAGAGATAGAGAAACTGTTGAAAGCCGGTTTTATCTATCCCGTTCCCTTGATGGAGTGGGTTTCAAACCCCGTTTCAGTGGATAAGAAGCAGGGAGTGATCCACATATGTACTGATTTTCATGATTTGAATCGTGCCTGTCCTAAGGACAATTTCCCCACACCATTTATTGATCAGATTTTGGATGAGTGTGCGGGTAGCGAGGTTTTTTCCTTCATGGATGGATTTTCTGGATATATTCAAATACAAATTAAACCCGAGGACCAACATAAGACTTCATTTATTTTTCCTTGGGGAACTTTTGCATATCAAAAAATTCCTTTTGGCCTTAAGAACACCGGAGCTACTTTTCAGCGGGCCATGACCTTGATCTTCCACGATCTCAAATTGATTATCAAAGTATTTTTGGATGACCTTGCTGCTCATTCTCGTATGAGAATGCGTCATTCCTATCATTTGAGATTGGTATTCGAAAGATGCTGCCATTATTTGGTCAGGTTAAATCCTCACAAGTGCATCTTTTGTGTGAAGTTAGGTCGCTTGTTAGGATTCATAATTTCTAAAGAGGGTATAAGAGTCGACCCTTTGAAGGTTGAGGCAATACTTCAGTTGCCTCCCCTGAAAAATATTCATCATCTTCAATGTTTGCAAGGAATGGAAAACATCTTATGGAGATTTGTTGTCAATTTTGCCAATTTGACTAGAGGCTTAATGTGTCTTTTGAAGAAGGACACCACCTTTTGTTGGTATGAGCAAGCCCTAGCATCGGCCCCAATGATTAGTCCCCCAGACTATAGCTTTGATTTTCTACTTTATGTGTTCATGTCCATGGAGACGATTGGTATGGTTTTGGTTCAAGAGGATGAGGATCTCCAAGAGCATGTCATATACTATCTGAGCTAGAACCTTATTGATGCAGATATTTTCTCATGTTGAGAATCTTGCCTTAGCTACCGTACATGCGGTTCAACGGTTGAGACATTATATTTTCCTTCGCCAGACCTTGGTTGTAGCCCATGTCAATCTGTTTCAATTCGTCCTCACTTGAAGGATGATTGGGGGAAAATATAATAAATGGATTGTCATCCTGCAAGAATTCAATTTCGAGTTTGTTTTGGCAAAATCGAAGAAGTCGTTAATTTTTGCAGAGCTTATATCGGATTTCCCAAGCGAGGCCGAGGAGTTGGTTTGTGAAGATACGTTTTTTGATGAACACATCTTCTTAATCTCAAATTTATACCCATGGTATGGGGATATCATTATATATTTACAAACATTGAAGGTCCCTACTCACCTCTCACGGGATGAACAACGACAATTACGTCACGTGTCTAAGAATTACCTCATAGTGGATAACACTTTGTACCGTCGTGGGGTAGATTCCATTTTACGACTTTGTTTAACTCATGAAGAGGCTAAGGTAGTGCTTAATGATTGCCATGGAGGGGCGTGTGGCGGTCATTTATCTGGGATTTCTACAGCCCAAACAATCTTAAGAGCAGGTTATTTTTGGTTGTCAATCTTTAAGGATTGTGTAGATGCGGTCAAGAGGTGCCACCCTTGCCAAGTGTTTGCATGTAATATGCACTCGAAACCTACCCCGTTACATCCCATCATCACCATCAGTCCCTTCACTAAGTGGGGGCTTGATTTTATGGATTGCAGCCCAGCTTCAGCTGGGGGGCATCATCATATCATAATGGCTGTTGATTACTTCACGAAATGGGCTGAGGCTATTCCTACAGTTAAATCCAATGGTGAGACAGCCACGCTCTTCGTATTCAACCAGATTATTACTCAGTTCGGGATTCTGAAAGAGCTTGTCACTGACCATGGCTCGCACTTTCAAAATCGTATGATGGAAGAATTGGCATCAAAGTTTAGGTTACAAGCAATAGCATTCCTCCTCTTACTACCCTCAAGCGAATGGATAGGTAGAAGCAGTGAACAAGTCAGTCAAATCCATTCTCCAATGAACCATTGCACAAAGCAAGAATAATTGGCACATCATGTTATATCTTGCTTTGTGGGCGTATAGAACCGATGTTAAGACTACCACAAGTTTTTTGCCATATCAACTTGTACATGGAGTGGAGTCGGTATTTCCAGTTGAATGCGAGATTCCTTCTTTGTGGCTAGCCATGGAACTCTTACCAGACACTTCACCATTGGAGGAGCATTTGGTCCACCTTGAGCAACTTAATGAGTAGCGTCAAGATGCCTTGGTGGCTCTAGAAGTGAATAAACGTCGCGTAAAGGTCCAGTACGATAAGTCTATTCGTCCAAGGAGGTTTAGTGAGGGAGACTTGGTCCTTTTGTGGGATCGACCGAAAGAACCCTTGGGGGTAGGAAAGTTTAACCCCATGTGGCATGGTCCTTACGTTGTCAAAAGTGTGTTAGAGAAGGGCGCTTATGAGTTAGTAGATTATGAGGGAACGACCTTGGCGGAGCCTAGAAATGGGCTCTATCTCAAGAAGTACTATGCATGGTTTTCAACCAAGGCTGGTTATTGTATATTATTGTACAGTTTTGCATAGTTAGGTCTTTTTCTTATAGTGATCAGTTTTGTGATTAGTTTTCATTTCTTTTCACAGATGTCAATGGAATCTTCCACCTACATAGGATTCGTAGATGGTGCGAATCGTCACACTCAACACTCAGCCTCTGCTGCTTGGGTGATTTATACTCCTATGGGTTAGGTACTGTCTTCAGGAGGCGTATGTTTATGGCCATCTTCAAACAATGTTGCTGAATATAGTGCCATTATTGAGCTAGAGATGCCACTTCACATGGCGTTCTCTCTCTTGAGGTACGTCTTGATTCGAAGTTAGTAGTGTCACAGCTTAATGGTTTGTACCATGTTAGAGATCTGATGTTATTAAGAAGATTCTTACGTGTGAGATTATTAGAACGACAATTTGACAATATATCATACATACATCTTCCAAGAATTAATAATCAAGTTGCTGACTCATATGCTAACGACGTGTTAGATTGGCATTTGTTTCATACACAGTAAATTCATCACAAACACAAATTTTTACACATGTAAATAAATAAACCGATCATCATAAAAATTTTATATAACATCCAAAATGTGGTAATACATAGTGTCATGATACAAAAATGGGGCTCTCGAGCCACCAAAATATAATACATGGTAATACAAAATGTATAACTCCCAGGTATCTAAGCCTATGGAGGAGGAGGGGGGTTGTGATGATGGAAGGTCACTACGGTTATAGCTAGCCATCGAAATAATCGCACCCATGCTCATGGTACACCCACCACCTGGCGCTGCATAGCCTCAGGAAAGTCCTCAACTTGCGCCACGGGAACTCTATGTGTCAGCCTCACAAAGTTGGTATGAATGCTCTGGAGCATCCGCTCCGCATCCACACCCATGATATCATCTCCTCCTCCCCGTCGTCTGTGACGAGGGAAGCCTTCAGATCATCATGGTACCACATCTGCATGCAAATGGTATATGTCACTATGTATTGTCACCCAAAAATATGTCTTTTGATTCCATATAATCAGAAAACACAAAAAAAATTAAATAACTCAAAAATTTAAAGAGAGGGTCGAGATTCGTTACCTATGTCACCATATGCCGATCCTGGTGGTAGCGGCATGTTCGGGTCCCCCTGGAAATCAATCCCCGCATAGGGGTAGTCATCGATGGCAACTATCTGTCATCGCCACCATGGAAAAAACTCAGATGGATAGGGGTTGGACACCCTACCTCCCCCAAGTCTGTGCATCACATCCGCCCAACGTCGTTGGGACAGATCTCGAACCTCGTGTAGAGGAATGTCAACTCTATGGCTCAATCCTGGAACACTCTCAAAGAAAAAAGTGCTCAGTATGCTACTGAACCCGAAGTTCTGCACTCTTCCATTCTTACACTCACTGAGCTGATGTTTCATGTTGCTCAGTAGTGTAGTGCTCCAGTCATAGACCGTGGGTCTCATGCACTCCACTACATAGAAAATCAGAGTCCGTGAGGCCTAGTGAAGTGAATCCAAGCCTACTATCCTACCCAATGTCAGTAGGATGGCCTTTAGACCCAGCACCTGTATAGAGTTGGTTGGGATCTTACTCCCCACCTTCTCCGTGTTCGGATAGCAGTACATCGCAATGTACTTATCTATAGTCAGGCCACCTCTGAGCCCACTGCAAGAATGAAGGTTCAATACTTCCCCCCATCGGGAAAGTCTAGTAATAAAGTATATGTCCTCCACCTCTATGGTGAGGGACATCCCATCTATCTGGAAGGACTCAGAGTCTGGATCCCAGTAATCCACCAGCATCTGCAATAGTTTTGGTTTGGCCCTCAAGCCACCAAGACACCAAAATTTGTAGAGACCACATGTACGTACCGCTTGTTGAGCCATTAGATCGGCCCTTACTGCCTCCTCTACATCACCATGTTCATGCTCTCTCCATTCTAGGAACATCCTGCACAAAAAATTGCAAGTTTTCCCATTAGAATACTCAAACAATCTCGTGCGCGGCTGCATACGCAACTGTTTTCCAAACAGTCGTGTATGTACGCGACTGTGAGGACATTTGCCGCGTATATCCAGCCCTATAGGTGGAAAACCATCGATTTCTGCGTGGGTTGCAGCGCCTTTTTTAGATTGGTCTACAAACCTCAAATGACCATCGAATTTGATAAAAATTGCATCAAAATGGAAGAGAAGAGCATGGGTAAGTACCTGGAAGAAACGGTAGTGGATTCCGCCGGCTGGATCTCCTGGAATTCGCTTTTGAAAATCTGAGCTCAATTGGGTAAAAATTTCAAATGTTTTATAATGTTTTGAATATTTTACTATTTATAGAAATTTTTCAAATTTTTGAAAATTTTTACCCCCTTTCCTATGGTTTGGACCATTTCTAATCATTTTGGACTGTTTTTTACCTAATTCATGATGTAGGAGACCTTTTTGAGTGTCGTTTCAACCGTTGGATTGACCCGTTCGTGCCGATCTCAAGTATCATGTCTAAACTGGCATATATGTTAGGTATCATCACCATTTGCATTTTGCATGACCTTATGACCGTTTCATCATAGCCTTAGGTACGAACCCACTCTATTATGTCACGAAACCTTCTTACTGTTTTAGAAGTGGCATGGTATGAGTGGTAGAGCTTGACCTTACATGGGTACCCTACTTAGCGCCTTATCTGCATTTGGTGCCCATCCTAACGTTTTGTCCTTTAGGGTGTGGGAGTCTGTTGTATAGTACTGCCATGACATTTCGCAAGAGCCTCATACTCCTCTTGATCTTTTGCTGGCCTATTTCCCTCAGGACTCCCGTATGTCAAGTTGTAATTGCATTATCATGAGCTTTGCCTGCCTTATTGAGCTTTATTCCAACTTCCCTGACATTGCGTTTCAGACATATAGCCCAAGCTTGTCTCATGTCTAGCCATGCAGAGCCATTTTATATATCCTTTGCAGCTTGATTCCCTTTTTACCGGGAGGGGATTTTCCCCTAAGTGTCGATTTCCTACACATGTGTCCTTGCATTGAGCATAGGTATGTTCCACTACTTGGAACTAGTTTGTTTGCCCCTATGACACTCGTCTCCTCCTAGTTTGTAACTATAAAGTAGTTTTATTCTTTTTCAAGCTTTTTAAATATTTGAAAAATTCCAAAAAAATAAAAAAACCAAAGATCCAGACAAGGAAAGATGTTATTTTTGGCAGCTGTCGAGTCGTGTCGCCTTCAAACATAGCGCTGTATATCACATCCATTGGTTGGGTTTATAGTTTGACTTTAGGAGCTATACTCATTTATCTGAGTTTATCTCCACCGACTGGTTAAGCTTCCAGTCCCCATGGAGCCTCTGTCGATGCCTCCTGTGTCGCAGAGATGTCCCAATTTTGTATATTGAGTCTATGCTGCCTTTATTTAGTCACCACTCATCGTTATGCTCTTGTTTGAAGGAAGTTGAAACCTGAGTTGGCCATTCCTCAGTTATCTTGACTTTGCATGTCGGCCATTCTCGGTACAGTTACTGGTTCATGCACCTTATGATCGAGTCCTTCCACATTATACAGCTTTGCTGAGTACCTCATGTTGGATGATGGGGGATGCCTTAATTCCCTCCTTCCAGCGGATTTCATCCCATCAACTTCAGATCATTTTTTCTGGGATTGGAATCAAGAGTCATTTTGAGTGCCTTGAGACTTGCAGTCATCAGTGGCAGGTTCTCTCGCCATCGACAGTCTTTGGGAATACATCAATGTCCCCTGATCGATGGATCCTCTCAAGTGTTTGACCTCAACACATATATTCGCACTTGTTAGTTTGCACTCTAGTACCTTGATTCCCATTTTCATTATCGGTGGGTGATCTCCCATTTGTTAATGGTATACATCAATGACCAGTAATCAGACGATGGACTACTATGTTCAACCTCGACACCTATATTCACATAGTAGGACATGTACTCATAGCGGTTTGTGTAGAAGACCTTCTAGAGTGGTGGCATCTCTTATATGCTACCTCCTTGATCGTGCTAGTGTTCATGAGATTTCAGCTCTCGTGACTTGATTCCAGTACATGTCAGACATTTCCATCTATTATGGAGATCTTGATCCATTATATATCTTCATCCATTATGGAGATCATGGTCCTTTGTATATCTTCATCATGGAGATTCTGATATATGTATATTGTACGTGGCGATGACCACTGATGTGATATCTTGTATCATGCCTATTCATGGCCATTGTACTCTTATGTATCCGAGACTGCTATATGTATTTGCAGTATGTGCAGAGTTGTATCATTGTACTATCTTGATTGGGTGGCTGGTCTTCCATTTGGTATCCTTCATCACTCCACTTCTGGGATGGACTTATAATGTATTTCGGCCATCGTATGACCCCTCTGACCTCACACATTAGGGGGCATCTATTATAGCTGATTTTACCACTCTAGGTGAATCACACTTGTATGGCCTTCCCCTGTCCCTCTACAGACTCCTTAGACCCCTTGGACCATTTTTTGTCCTTTGATGTTTCCTTGACCATGCCTAAAAACATGTGAAAATTAATACACGTGACTTTTAAACCTATAATCGTGTATAGACGTGGGTTTGACCCTGAAAACCACGTACATCGGGATGTGTGCATAATCCAAATACTTTTGGAGTTTTCCTTGACATGGATCCGACTCACTTGACTCTTGGCCTTCCCTATGCCTTGAGATCGCTCAGATTCGACCCTTCATTACCCCTTTGAAAAGCTATATAAGGAACTCTATGGTACATTGAAGGCATATGAGAGAATTGAGAGCAAAGAAACTATAGTCCATTGTTGTCAAAACTTGTGCTTGATTTTGCATCACTTTGTCCCTTGGAGCACTTTTGTGTTCTTCCCAAGCTTGCCTTTTGCTTTTGAGCTTGCTATCGAGAGATGGAGGATTGAGGTGGTGGAGGCCCAAGTGGGGGATTCAGTTTCTCCGATTCGCAGACGTGATGATAGAGGTTGTATCCATTGTAATCTTTGATTTTATATTGATAGAAATATCTTTTCCTGTCCAATAATGTATGTTTGAATGAATATTTTATCCATGGATGTTTTCAAATGTTATGATACATTGTTGATTACATATGCTAGAATAAATCTAACACCAATATATATAGTATGCTTGTCTTGTTTACTTGTTGTTGAGGAAGTGATTAATCAATACAAGCTGAAGTTGGAAAGCTCAACGAGGATCTACTTCAACCATCTGGAATAAGGTACGAGGTCTTATCCTTTAATGTTAGATATTTAATTTCTATTGCATATTGGAAAGGATTGATTTCTGGAGTCAAGCTATCTGTTGTGGTACCCCAAGCCATAGGAATTTCTCTCCGTAACAGGGATGAGTGAGAGAGCTTCCCTTGTCACACTTCGGCCCTCAACTTGGGGGTGTATTTGTAAAGTGTGAGCCTATGGATTGGTGGAAAACCTCTAGAGGAGAATCATTCTTTCTGCAAATTTGATCCCAAATTCAGTATTTTCTCCTTTGTTGCTTATGTGGATGCACCGTTATTTCTCTATTCCTATTTATTTCCATAAGACATCATCCAAGGTGTTTTTGGTGTGCATCTTGTGTTAGGATATTTACACACTTAGGAGTTAGTTAAGATCAACTTGTGTAATATATCTGTTAGGTAAAGTGTGTTTCTATAGTATGCATTTGTAAATATTCTAATCCGACGGTCACAATATGTTATAGACATAGAGTGATATGACGGTTCAACTTCTCTTAGATCATACCTACCATTGATCCATGGCTTAGCACCCAATTGGTCTATGATCTCTATTTAAAGAGCATGGAGGGTCCTTAGCTAGTTGATCGATTATGAGAAGCTCATTTGTAACTTTCTTCTTTTGCATAATAAATTGCTCCAAGTAGCTATTTGGTTGGGGTCGTGGATTGTTTCCCTCTCGAGGGTTTTAACCACATGACAAACATAGGTGTATCAATCTGTGATCTATTTGTGTGAAGTGGTTGCTCTAGGTTTTCGGTATTTTGGGAATACCCTGTGTACCCGAACATGGTATTAGAGCGTTTATGAAGAGTCGCTTTCAGTTTTGATCAAGATCTGGAATTGGTGTTGCTGAAAATTTAAAAGGGTTTCTAGTTTTGGAGTTTTTGTGCATTTTTGGCCCATGGGAGCTATTCCATTGCGTCTGGAGTGATGTTTCCATTGGGAAATAGTTTTTATTTCATCGAAAACCATTTCTGGTTGATCTAGAAACACCCATTTCGGCAAATCTGAAGGTATAATGTTACAGTGATGGATTTGTTTTATTTATTTTTAAATATGTCATATTTTATCAGTTTTATCATTAGATCTTGTCAAAACCCCAAATTTTCACAAAAAATTAAAATTTTGAGATAACAATAAATGCTAAAACCTGCAGTCTACTAACAGCTAACGGTTTGGACTAAAAGCAACAGTCAAGTAATCAATTTCACTAAATCTTAATTATATTAACTCAACAGTTCATTTTTTTGTAACAAGAATAAATTCTTCTTGCGTGCTGTTTTACTTCAGTTCACTGATGAGTCTTTTCATGTCAAGTAGGTGGAATCTAACTTTTGAATCCGGGGCTTACTTAGTAATTGTGCTAATGCAGAAAATTGATGGTTCTTACAGGTTTACAGGTGTGATCGAACAAGTACGTTTTTAAATTTTTTTAAAGTATCCAGCAGTATTTTATTTGCAATTATAAGCTTAGTAAATAAGCTGCTAAACTTTAAACAACTTCCGTGAGGTAAAATCATTTGGCCTCCTTCAATTTTTCTTGTAATAAAGTTCAGAAGTAAGTAGCGACAGAAGAATATGTTTGCGACTCTAAGAATTAGAATCTCAAATACAAGTAATTCTCCTTTAGTCTAAATAATTGCAATTATATAATGTTTGTTTTGTCAGTATTTATACAATAATACATTTTCTTATCTGTGTAACGACTGTCCCACATTTTGCTTCTATGAGATAACTTATAGCCTGTTAACCTTTGGACAGTATAAGTTCGATTGTGCAAACTGAAAACCATAATGCCTTCCTACATGAGATCATTGTTTGCCTACCTTTTAATTTCATTTCGAACTGTGTGGTTCTAATAAATTCTGGACTCAATAGAATCATTCCTATTCTAGTTATCTTGTTTAGTTCTATAGCTACTTTACTACCCAATTGACCTGGTGAATCTTTAGTAATTTCCAAGTTTAGTCATAACCCAAAATCCATCAAAGTATTGTCGCTTTGAACTGTGTAACAGAATTTCATAATAGTGTTCTTACAATAATTTTTGTACCACTTCAAAGTTCTGTTACCATTTGAGTTATTAGTTCATATAAGTCTTATAGACATGCATAATCTATTTGTTTGATAGACATCCAGTCTATGATTAGTTCATGATCATAAACGTATTTAAATTAAAGTTTATGATTATCTAAACTATTACATTATGCCATTTATAAAAGTTATGACTTGTAATGTTGTTATTACAAGAGATTTGCCATGTATAAACTATAGTCTTTTTACAAGAAAAACTATAGTTGTTCATTAGCATGAACTTTCCCAAAAAACATTTGATCTCTATCTATAAATAAGCCATAAATTATTTGATTTCAATCTATAATAAAAAACAACGTTTAGAGAAAAGAAATGCAACCATTCATATCGTAATTGTGATGTTATGATATAATAACATAAGGTTATGTAGTGGAATGAGTTTAATGCATAAACAAAATCAGGCTTTTACCAAGGTTTTAAAGTGTCATTACATGCTAGGTCAACGTAATCATACGTTGTTATTCTATTACTAAACTAGCATATGATAAGGCACATATGATTATCGATTTGCATGGCAATTATTTGGTTGATATCATAGTTTAAACCTTGTTCCAATGATTTAATAATTGGATTTTGAATTATGCAGGCACTATAGGGAACGACCCATTTGCATGGTTTGATTTGTTGACCACGTGGTTGCCTCCTGACCAAGCGTGCGAGATATAAAACACTGTCGTAACCTAACCCTTATCATTTCCATCCCACAGTTTGCGCTAGCCCTTGAGGTTGCTCTGCTTGGCTTCCATGGTGCCCGTCGGTCCTCCTTGCTCTGGTTATCTTATGTCTTGGTTCATTGTTGCATTTGTCACCGGTGTGTGGTTTTAAAAGCCATTCTCACTGGCTGGGTTCTCACTTTGCAACTTGTGGAGACAGTTGTCTCCCTTGACCTGCTGTCAGTGAAATTCTCCTTCCATCATCCTCGTGGCTTACGGTCTACTCCAGTCCTCTTTGTCATCCTCATGGCTCACTATTGCATGAGGATTTGTCTTACAGGCTATTGAGTCTTCAATTTTTGAAGCCTATAAGTGATAGTGCTTCCTTGAGACTATTCATCGTAATCATTAATAGGTAAGAGTTTTTTTTTTGCTTCTTTTTAAGTTGCAGCCGGTATGTTGTTGTTACAAGGGCACATTAAAATCTTAGGTTAATATTTACTAACAATAGTTTTTATGAACTCTTTGTAGGTGCTCGCCATTACATACTTTCACGGTGAAGGAAAAAAATAGTCAACCAATGAATGTCGTGGCTCATGGTCTGTTTCGGGTAAGCCTCGTGGTCCATGTGTTGGGTTTTCACCCTACTTGTAATAGAGTGGTCAAAGGATTCACCCAGGGTTTTCGAAAAACCTTCCTCGTCTCGCCATGAGTTATGTTGTTGTTTTTACAAGTTCTTGTTGTAATAACTAGAATCAAACCCTTGATAGTCGATGGGTAGACTCGGTTTAACTGAGCACCGTAAAAAGTTTGTTGTTTGGATTTGCGACATGGTTAAAATAATAGCTCTTGTAAAGACAGTTCTGTCTTTCAACTTGTTTGGTTATCAATTGTTTATATTATACTCTGCATAAAATTCAGGGTTTTTACCCTTCTTGACTATAAGTCAAGTTTTTGTACTTCTGTTTAAAATACTCTTCAAGGGTTTGTAAATTAAGTTTTTAAGACTGATACTTACAGTCGGAATTTAATTCTTGCTTGTTTTTATTTAGAATTATGAATTTAGGGTTTATCCTGTGGAAACCCTTGTTTTGAAATAGATTATTCTAGTTTATAATAATTACAGTCTTTTTATTTGTCCTTAAAGGACTATGAGTAAATTATACTAACCTGGTTATTTAATGGTTACATAATTAAATAAATTTGGTTTATTACTTCAAGGTTTTTGCTAATTGTAATAATTATAAGGGTTTTAACCCTGTCTTTCATTTTCACAGGTACACCCTGTTAGTAAAATAATAAGACACAGTTTCTTTTAGAAGTATACATTTTGTTTATATTGTTCAGTATTGTAAAGTTATTTCCTGTGAAATGAATTTAGTTGGTTCTTTAATGGTTTAAAAGAACTAAATTATGGTTTAAAGAATTCTAGGTTAGGATTTGTAGAAATAATCTCTGTCCTTCTTTTAACAATTATTCCAGTTTGTAAAAGAATTTCTTTTGATTTGTACACAATAAATATTATTTGTGTTAATAATAATATTGTTTGTAAATACTGTATTCTCTTGAGTTTATTTTTACATATCTATATTACTAAATAAGACTGAGAACAATCTATAATAGTTGAGTTTATTTTGTAAACTTAGTGAAAGAAATAAGAACTTTCATCCTATCAATACTCCTTACACCTAATTTGTCTGTAAGTGTGTAAGGACAGTTCTTTATTAATAATACTTTATGCATAGGTTACTGCTGTCTGTTCATTATTTTAATTCTAAGAGAAATAATTCTATAAGGTTATTAAGTTCTTAATTATGATATTCCTTCTCTCAAATTAGTTTATCTTTAGAATTTAATTAGGTTACCTATCCTCACTTAGAGTTTAGATAGTTGCAGGTAAAATAGCTATCATTAGTAGGAAAAGAAATAAACTAACAGAACTATATTTACATCTTTACTTAACATAAATAATAAGCATTCAACTGATATTTCTATTCCTTCTGTTTCAGTGTAGATGTATAGTTTATAAAGAAGGTACTGTGTAAAAGAATGAATTACATAGTTAAATATATTGCTATTAGTAAAATAATATGATCTTGTTCTTTTTCTGGTATTTTTAGTACACAGTCTAATTCTAACAACAACCCTACTAAACAGATTAATATTCTTTTTGGAAAGAACTAGCTATCGAAAGAAAAGATTTCAATACTATGAAAAACATAAGTACTCTATTCCTTTAAAATTTCTATCATACTTCATTCATTTTTAAACACACTACCTGTGCTAGAGTACGATCTGGTTTACTCCAAATGGGGAAAAACACAAGTAGGATTATTTTTCATCAAAGGACGGATTCAACATTAAAACAACTAAGAGATTTCACACTTAACAGTTCACAACATAACATATAAATCATTCATTATTTGTTCATACTTAGATATAAACTTTAACATAGAAATTAGAAGATAGTAGAACCTGTTTTTAAAGCTGGATGACAACAGCGTTGGGAGGCCGTTCCTCCCTACCAACTCCTGGAGAGTGCTCAAACAGTGACTTATCAAGACCCCCAAGCCTGTTCCTGGTCTCCTTGGCTAGAACTAGGTGGAGCAAACAACAAAGTACTAGTCCAATGACTCAGTACCAACTCTGCACTTTGCAGCACGATATTTCAGCATGGAAAGCTGTACTAGATCACTTCCTGCAGTTTACCCCTCAAACACCTTCCACAACTATTCCCTTCCCAATGAATTCCTTGAAGTGCATTCACCTGAATGATTCTTCTCCTGGACTGAGCAGCCTTAGCTCTCTTTAATGGGCTTTTTTATTAAGATTGCCTAGGTCTTTTTGGGTTAGTTGTCATTAATTGAGCCACCTGCTCTGATCCCAATTTCTTGGGGGATCATGACTCCAAATGTAGGGAGGTTGCCACCTACAACATTGGAAGTATTTGAGGATGCTGCCACTTGTCTATTTGCTCTCCACCTAGTCTCCTCCACCAACTTGACCAGTAACACTCTTTTTAACAATTCTCCCAAGCTATTATCTCCACTTTTATTTATTTAAAATTAAAATATTCAGAATTACATTCCACATCCTTGACTCTGCTGAGTCATCAGTTACAACTTAGCATTAAATTTAACATAATGTCTTGAAATAAAATCAAAATAAGATAATATTATTTTGCAAAATTGGGGCATGCGACATCTTTATTGTTTTAGTCTCAGACTGTTTCCTTTCCTAGCTATCTATGCTCTTTGTCGTGCACCTTACACGATCACGGCGAATCAGAAATAGAAAGGGAAATTTTTTTTTGTCTTCTCGGCTACATATGCTCTTTGCCGTGCACCTTTTGCGATTGAGGCGAATCATAAACAACGAGAAAACTTGAAAATGCAGACTTTTCAGGAAAGCTAACGAATATCTAACCCCATTGTGTGGAATTTTTTTCTTTTGTTTTTTGTTTTTCATTTTTTTGTGATTTGCAGGAAACAAAGGAAATCACGGAGAACGAGAGAGAAGAGTAAAAAAAAAAGCCCCCTTCCTCTTTCCATTCTTTTACGTATCTTTTAAACTTAGCTCACTTGGTTCAAGTTGCTTTATTCCTTAATAGGTCTTGAGTTCAAGACTTATTACTATACTTTTTAGTGCATGCAATTTCTATTTTCAAGATACTTCATTGTAAAAGTGCATCTCACTTAAATAAAATAAAATAAAAAGTGAGTCACTTAAGTCTATTAATTTATTGCCGCACCATTTAAAGTAACATTATTGTAAAAGTGAACATCACTTATTTTACAAAAGTGATTCACCTAAAAGCAACTTTCTTGTAAGTGATTGTCAAAGGTTCATCTTGGGAAGAAGGGGGTTCTTTTTTTTAGTTGGTCAAATTACTATGTACCATGTTACTATTGGGGACATCTTCGACATTTTCTTTGATCAAGCATAACTTCATCATCTAGAATCAATTTTCAGTGCTGTTTTTTTTGTAACAGCCTAATTTTTATAGCTCTTTGCATCCAGATAGTTAGTGTCTATTCTTTCAGCCATTATTTTACATTATGTCTGCCCCTTGTGATATTATACTTACAATTTCTAACTATTTCTCATGGAAATATCATATGGATGATGTTCTAAGAAGTAGGGAACTTTTCAGAATTACCTCAAGGAAATAAACAAAACCCACTAATGATGATAAGAAAATAAAATGGGAAAATAGATTTGATGAAGCTCGTGGATTGATTGGGGTGTCAATCTCTACTTATTTGTGATTCCACATATCTGGAATTGATGAAACTGATCAAGCTTGGGAAAAGTTGGAATCTGTGTTTGGTAAACATAATGAAATTTGAGGTCATCAACTTGAAAATGAGTTGATTTCTTTGAATCCAAGTGTTTTTTCATGCATTCAAGATTATTTATCTAAGTATAAAACTCTTAGACTCTTATGTTAAGAATGCAAGATTAAGAAAGAAGACAAACAATGTATTTATCATATTCTTTCCAAACTTGGACTTGCATATTTTGTTTTTGTATCTATATTTTACTCCATGAAAGAATCCTTGAATGCAGCTAGCTATCAAGAGCCTAGTCTTGAATCCTTTTGTGATTCCTTAATTAGAGATCAAGATAAGCTCATTCATCTTGGAATAATTAGCAATGCAGATACATCTGGGAAAGCCTTATTGGGCCAACAGAAAGAAAAGTCCAAGCCTCCCAAGAAACCAAATTTTTGCAATAATAAGCCAAACAAGGGTCCCAAACCCTCTCAGTCATCTCCTTCTTTAAAAACTGACAAAGGATACAACCCAAAAAGAAAGAAGATTGAGCGTCATTGCAATTTTTGTGGGAAATATAATCATGATGAATCTAAATGTTTCAAGAAGATGGCAGCCTTAGAAGCAGCAATGAAGAAGCACCACATTAGCCTAAATTTGTCTTCAGAATCTACCTCTCATGGACATGCACTTTGTGCTTCTAGTTATTCTTATACTGCATCTTCTTCTTCTACTTCAAATGAATGGCTCATTGATTCTGGAGCATCTTATCATATGGATAAGGATCAAGCCATATTTTGTACTCTGCATGAATGTAACACCAAACAAATATTTGTTGGTGATGATAGATCTCTAAGTTTTGTAGGATCTGAAACAGTTCCAATGGAAAATGGTCATTTTAGTGATGTACTATGTGTTCCAATAATTTCCTGCAATTTGTTGTCAGTCTATCAAATCACACATTCTAGTGAAGGTAAAACCGTAACGTTTACACCTCACCAAGTTGTAATAAAGTATTTTAAAGATCCTCAGCATGTCCTAGCTAGTGGAATTGTTGATGATATTACCAGGTTGTACAAATTTAACAACTTTGGGTCATCACCTTTTCCTTCAATTTTCATTGCTCATAGTGATAACTTGAGAAAACTTTGGCATGAGCAATTTGGTCACTTAAATTATCGCTCATTGTAACAACTATGTAAAGACAATATGGTGATTGGTCTTCCGATTGTATCTGTTAAGGATGGTGTTTGTTTCGGTTGTGTACTTGGAAAACATCATTGAGACAGTTTTGACAAACGTGCCTCTTGGCACGCCTCGGTTCCCTTAGAGCTTGTACATAGTTACTTGTGTGGTCCTCTTCCATTCGCTTCCTTTTCTGGTTTCAAATATTTCTTAACTTTTATTGATGACTACTCCAGACGCACTTGGGTTTACTTCCTAAAACTTAAGAGTAAAGTATTTAACATGTTCTTGGCCTATAAGGCACTTGTTGAAAAAAAATCTGGTCATCAAATTATTAAGTTAATATATGACAATGGAGGAGAATATGTTAACAAAAAGTTCACTACTTTATGCACTAAACAAGGAATCCAACAACAACACATTGTTCCATATAAACAACAACAAATTGGTGTAGCTTAATGGAAGAAATTCACTTTAAAAGAAATGGCTATATGTATGATCCAATCTAAGGGACTAAGTCTTCAATATTGTGTTGAGGCCATACATTGTGCAAATTACATAGTTAATCGCACACCCACTAAATTTTTACAAGGTATAACACCGAAAGAAGCATGGAGTAAAATTAAACCAGATGTAAGTCACTTCCGTGTGTTTGGTTCTGAAGCATGGGCTCACATTCCAGATGAAAAATGGAAAGCATTGCAGCCTAAAAGTGAAAAGTGCATATTTTTTGGATATTTTGAAGATGTAAAAGGTTATATAATTATTCAGCCACATTATCATGATATAATCATTAGAAGAGATGTTAAATTTGATGAAAATCTCTTGTCCTGCGAGCCTAACTTGGCGAGTGTGCCATCTTTGCCCTACGAGCCTGATTCGGCAAATGTACCTTCTTCTCCTTCCAACTTCCTTGACAGGTTTCCCACTCTAGTTTCTGATGGTGTCACTGAGGATGAAAATCCACCTCCGCCTGCTCATGTTCCTCCAGTTGCACCAGCACCAGTGCTTACTTGACAAGTCCATTCAACATGTGAAGCAGTTGGTGATCTTGCTGGTGATCCTAGAGATTAACGTCGAACTCGTTCTCAGTTTCAGCGGGCCTCTTCTCTTTTGGCTCAAGTTTCTGAGAATCATGATCCAACAACCTTTGCAAAATCTTCAGGAAATCCAGATTGGGATGCAGTTATGGATGAAGAATATCATTCCTTAATGGCGAACGATACTTGGGATCGTGTTCCTCTTCCAAAAGGAAGAAAACTTGTCAGATGTAAATGGGTCTACAGAACTAAGTATGCATCATATGGAAGTATTGAAAGACTTAAGGCAATGTTAGTTTCCAAAGGTTTTTCCCAAGTTGAATGGATTGACTACAATGAAACCTTTGCTCTCGTCGCAAAAATGAACTCCATCCACCTTGTTATTTCCCTTGCAGCCTTACATAACTGGGAAGTCCATCAAATGGATGTCAAGTCTGCCTTCTTACATGGTGATTTATAGAAGGAAATTTGCATGGAACAACCTCCTGGATATGTTCAAAATAACTCTAGCCTTATCTGTCGCCTTAAGAAATCCTTATATGGCTTTAAGCAAGCCCCTAGAGCTTGGTATGCGAAAATGGATAGCTTTCTCCTTGACACTGGTTTTTCTAGATGCCATTCTAACCCCAATGTCTACACCAAGAAAGTAGGAAACCATCTCATCATACTTTTTCTTTATGTTTATGATCTTATCCTTACTGGTAGTGACACTACACTTTTAACCCATGTGAAATCTAGTCTTAAGCAAAATTTTGAAATGTCAGACTTAGGACATTTGCATTATTTTCTTAGTCTCCAAGTCTTGCAAACCAAAGAAGGAATCTTTCTTTCCCAGTCTAAGTATGCTTGTGACCTTCTTAGTCACTTCTACATGGAAGATTGTAAACCAGCCCCTTCTCCCTTCCAGTCTAGAGTCAAAAATTTTTCCACTTGTACTTCCCCTGAAGTAGATGCCACCTTGTATTGTCATCTTATTGGTAGTCTCTTATACTTGACTCATTCTTATCCTGACCTTTCCTTTTTCATTGGTCGTGTTTCCCTTTATATGTAAACACCTCATGAAAGTCACTGTAAAGCAGCAAAAAGAATACTTTGATATATTTGAGGTACAATTTAGTTTGGAATTCATTACAGTACAGGGGGAAAACCTTTGTTGGTTGGTTTCACTGATTCAGATTGGGCCAACGATCATGATGATCAAAATTCTATTGCAAGTTATGTTTTCGATCTGGGATCTTAACTTGTCACTTGGGCTTGTAAGAAACAACAAGCTCTTGCTCTTTCTTTAGCAGAAGTAGAATATCGAGCCGTAGTTAATGCCAGTCAGGAAGCTTTATGGATTCGACAGATCCTTTTGAAGTTTGGTTTCGAGCAGCAACAGCCTACTCAACTTTGGTGTGAAAATCAAAGTGCCATCAAGCTTGCCAAAGATCCATTTCTACATCAACGCAACAAACACATTGAGTTACACATGCACTTCATCAGAAATCTTGTTTATGATCGTGTTCTTGAAATGATCTATTTCCCTACAGATGATCAAGTTGCAGACATCTTCACCAAGTCTCTTACAGAAGCAAAGTTTTCTAAACTTCGATCTATGTTAGGAGTTCAAGAATGTGTCATTAAGGGGGGATAGGCTCTAATGCCTCCTTCCTTCTCCTAATAGTGTCACTTTTGTAAATCCTTCAATCTTATCCCAAGTTATTCTTAAGGGGGCATGTTAGGATATTTAGACACTTAGGAGTTAGTTAAGATCAACTTGTGTAATATATCCTTTAGGTAAAGTGTGTTTCTTTAGTATGCATTAGTATGCATTTGTAAATATTCTAATCTGACGGTCACGATATGTTCTAGACATAGAGTGATCCGACAGTTCAACTTCTCTTAGATCATACCTACCATTGATCCATGGCTTAGCACCCGATTGGTCCATGACCTCTATTTTAAGAGCATGGAGGGTCCTTGGCTAGTTGATCGATTATGAGAAGGTCATTTGTAACTTTCTTCTTTTGCATAATAAATTTCTCCAAGTAGCTATTTGGCTGGGGCCATGGACTGTTTCCCTCTCGAGGGTTTTAACCACGTGACAAACATTGGTGTATTGATCTATGATCTATTTGGGTGAAGTGGTTGCTCTAGGTGTTTGGTATTTTGGGAGTATCCTATGTACCCAAACATCTTGTTACTACCTATATTGCATGGGTGTTCACCAAGGAGTTCTGAAGCTTTCTAGGCTTAAAAGAAACATGTAGCAGCATTCTAGGAATTAATTTCTCAAATCTCAGCAGCCCAATGTGTGTGAAATAGAAGCAACAAGTTTGATCCCTCAATTCTGGGAAAACGTGGGTGTCAAAGTAACCTTAATTCTCCATAATTGTGTATCTAATATGCGATGAAGACTATCATTTTAAAATCTGGGTTAATTTCAGCAGTAATAGGCCTAATTCATAATTATGGGTTGAACTTGAGGCTTAATTTCCAATTCTGAGCACCCATGCAGCAGTGTGTGAAATTTTTGGGCACATTGGGAGCATTTCTGATCCCATTTAACGAAAAACCGAGTGTTCAAACTCAATTTATTGACTATTGAGCATGATACTAGCATTTCTTCTAGGTTGGAAATGGTTCAAACTTCAAATTCCGAGGTAGCATAACATAGAGCCGAAATATTGCACTTGTTAAGTTGTATGAGGTAGGAAAATGGAGGTAAGACTCTGATACAAGGATGACATTGAAAGTAGGAGATTTGGGTTGGATGGTTGTTTCTCAATCCTTTAAGTATGCATGTGTGCCATTTTCTCATTTTTCTTCCTAATAATATTTCTCAAGACTTAAATAAATCATGTACTAATAAGTAATAGGTTATGTGTTTGAAATATATATGTTGTCCTATACAGTTTCGAGGAGGACATCAGTTTCAAGGACGTGATTTAGTCTCTAATACTCATTTCCTACCAACGGCATTGTAAGAGCATAGAGGTATCCCTATATTTGAAGTACAATCTTTGCTGCAAATTCTAGGGTAAAATAGCTAGTCCCAAACAGCTCACCAACCTTCATATGTTACCCACCAACATTGAATTCGGATACTTGTGTGGAGCATGCATGGACACTTATATAAACCTATGTGGAAGGTCTACACTATGCACACTTGCTAAAGCCTAGTGTCTCTCTTTTGATCTGGTGGTGCACCGCCTCTGAAATGTGGTCTCTCTCACCATTAGCTAGTCTCAAACAACTCACCAACCTACTACTATTTGGAACCACTGGTGAAACTACTAGATGCAACAAGTTCCTTATTAGTTGAGTGCATGTGAACAACTTGTGGCAGAAATATACATTTTTGATATATTATTTTTCATTGATTCTGAAGATATATGTGAGACAAATTAAAATATCTTGATATGAACAGACCAACAAGGTTTCAAGGGGAGCAATTAGTATACATATTGATAGGGGGAGCAGTATGGTCAGACAAAGAAAAGAAAATAAAGTGAAGCAACATTGTGATGTTGTCGTTGATTCATGCTTACCTTTCATGAATTTACTAGATGAATTTTGATACATTCATCATGTAGGCATGTCCTTAGATGTCACAGGCATTTCAATGATAAAGTTAAACACTTGACAGGTACAACTAAAGTAAAGCTATTATGGGAAGCTTGAGCTTATAAAGATATTCTTCAACTATATTGTAATACCACTCAGATGGAGATGAATTTCCATAAGTCCTTGATTGTTTCATTTGTATGCTTGATCATGGCATCATAGGTGCACTAAAAATGCATGTAGCTAGTTAACTATGCCCACATTTAAGTTGCAAAATACATTTACATCAATTCTCCAAATTGGATAAGCAATTTATTTGGAAAAATGTTCGTAGCATGTTGATAAATGTCCGCAACCAATTTGAAAATGCTCGTTGGACTTATAAAATTCTTGCACTACCATATAAAATGCCCGCAGGCCTCAAACATATGCATGCAAGTCCAGATAAATGCCCGCAAAAATGCACAAAAAGTTGAATATGGTTAGATAAAGAAAAGGAAATAAAGTGAAGCAGCATTGTGATGTTGTCATTGATGCATGCTTACCTTTTATGAATTTGCTAGATGACTGTTGATACATTCGTTATGCAAGCATGTCCCTACATGTCACATGCATATAGTATTCATGTGTGGGTGCTTTCATACTTATGCGGGCATGTCCTTACATGTCACAGGAATTTCAATGATCTCCCGACATTTCAACGATTTTCCTGCAGGCATCTTTCCACCTCTATTTCATGCATTTTGGGGTTCAGCAGGAATTTATTTATTACCTTATGGGCATGTTTAACTAGATGCCGACATTTTATATTTGTCTTGCATGCATAATGCAATACTTTCGGGCACTATGTACATTAAGTGCGAATTTTAAATTTCTTCAAAATATTTCACTAACTAAGAGTTATACCTAGAAGCAGGGTTGATAGGGTGGCAATATGGTTAGATAAAGAAAAGGAAATAAAGTGAAGCAACATTGTGATGTCGTCATTGATGCATGCTTACCTTTTATGAATTTACTAGATGACTGTTGATACATTCATTATGCAGGAATGTCCTTACATGTCACAGGCATATAGAATTCATCTGTGGGTTCTTGCATACTTATGCAGGCATGTCCTTACATGTCATGGGAATTTTAATCATCTACTGGCATTTCAACACCTCTTGCGGGCATATTTCCACCTCTATTTCATGCATTTTCGGGTTCAACGAGCATTTATCTATTGCCCTATGGGCATGTTTAACTAGCCCTGGGAATTTTATCTTAGTATTGCATGCATAATTCAATACTTGCGAGCATTATGTCCATTAAGTGTGGGCTTTAAATGTCTTCAAAAGATTTCACTAACTCAGAGTTGTACCTGGAAGCAAGGTTGATATGAAGTAGGTGAAGTATTTTTTGTATAAAACTATCAATCCTAATCAATCTGTGGAGGGAAGATAGGAGAAAAACCTGACTGTATCTATCAATAAAAGCCTAATTGAAATTTATGGAGGGAAAATAGGAGAAAATCTCATACATGCAAAGCATTATATCTTCTGCTAGAAAACAAGTTAATGGATTAAATGAAATCAGTTGACTTATTGAAGACATCTCTGCAGAAAAATAATATACTTATACTAGATCTACTACTAGATTTTAACCACCTGGTCCTGAAGCTGCATTAGCCTATGATTTTCCTGATGCCTTAGTGACCTTCACCTTTGCTTATGGGTCTCGATCTCAATCTGCCAATGTCCCTCTACGTAGCTTTTGGAGATGAAGGGGGTGGACAACCTTGAGGATAGAAAACCCACAAATCTGGGATACCATTAAAATTGAGCTGAAGCCCGACACCCACCCAATAAAAAGCATCCCATAGGAAGAACTTGTACTATAAAAATTGAGTCAAACAAGAAATTGATACATGTCTGGTGTAGCTTAAGGGTTTTGCCACGCTCACAAGCTAGCTTTCTGGTTGTCTCAAGGAAGGGGTTCAATGAAAAAACATGAGCTACCTCCTCTACAACCTTGGAACCTCCTCTGTGATCTCAGGCCTAGTTCGTGGGTGAGGTAACTGAAAAACCTCCTTTGCAACCTTGGGCCTAGTTCTTGGGTGAGGTAAGTGAAAGATATAAAATTTCATTGTCGTACCAGGGGGAAGGTAAGATGGATAGCTTTAATTGTTTGTTTTTTTTAATGTTTATTAATTATTGTGTTCTTCGTAGTTACCTAGATTATCATGGCCATTGTGTTTACGGACATAATCATCATCATAGAGAACATCATTCTCAATAGACCCTTTCTTGAAAAATATTTGCCATATGAGTGTAATATGGTGACCATTTCAAAGTTTGACACAGAGAGGATTCTTAGTAAATACAATCTCGTGGTTCTAATTTCCTATGCCATTGTCAAAGGCCACACTACAATATGAAAAACCAAAATAGTGGGTGAAGGTATGAAGGTATTGTGAACTAGGGTGGTTTCTTTTGTTTTTGTAACACCCTGGTTTTGACCCTGTTGCATTAAATGTGCATGATGTATATATTGTAATAATCATGGTGCTGAGCTAAAGGCCAAGGCCCCACCATTGATTGGTTATGTTATGTTTCGGGTTGAAGTTGTCACCGATCATATATCGGGGCATGCAGCATACATATCAGGTTTTGTCATCATGTAAATATGCATCTTTAATTAAATGATCCCCAACCAGCTACGTTCGTGGCAACTAAAATTGATAAGGGGCATGATTTTCACAAGGATAAGGGGGGGAATTGTCCAACCTTGGGCTATGGGGGAAAAACCCATGTGTCACCACCTTGTTTTATCCAACCACCACCATTAAAAACTGCTGCTGTTAGATGGGGATGTTATGGCTGGGAGTGGAGTGTGGTAGGATTGTTAGTCCTTGCCCACGCGCACACTCCACCAGCATGGTTGACCTCACGATGGCAAGCAAAAACCACCGCCATCACTCCAGCGGGCACTCCATTCTCTCCATGACGGTGCTTAAACACTCACGCACTTCTGACTACTGCGCATCCTTTTCCATTGTTTGTTCATCTTCTCACATAGGCAGAGTTGTTCATCCTCACGCAGGAGCGAGAGTCTTTCTCATTCCCATGCATGGGATTTTTCCTGGTTTTACTCACGCAGTTTTTCTCTATGGATTTTATGGATGGAATGGGTGTATACTTTCCTCACAGACTGATTCGTGGGTTGTTGTGGTATCCCTTACATTACAGTGTGTTTTGTTGGGGTCTTCCTTACATTTTGGGGACGAGAGTCTGTTCATTTTTACACAGAGGCATCTATTCGGTTTGATCTCACGCGGCCAGGAGGGGAGCCGCTACCGGTTGTCATTCACGTTTTTTCCACAGAGTGGAATTGGGTGTGTCTTCCCTCTGTATTTTGGGGTCTGGTGCAAGTTTCCCTCACGCACAGGTTGGGAAACTGCGTTCTCTTCCTAGTGTGGTCTGTGTAAGTTTTCCTGGTGGCTTCGTTTCCCAGGATGGACTGTTGTTTTCTTCATGTTGTAATTTGTGTTTATTGATATGTTTGGGGACTGTTGTAATTCACTTGGGAGTCATTTTGGCCATGATAGGGCCAAGAACAACTCAGGAGTCATTTTCCCTGTTTAAGTTGTAACTGCTGATTGATTGCATGTGTGCAATGGTTGGTCTTCGAACTGTGTTGGGAGTAGGGATGGGGGCTTTTGTTGCTTGATAAACCTGGTGTGTTTGGAAACCACACAGACATAGTTAGAGGGATGGCTTTCTTCTCCACAACCCCTGAATAGCATTGGAAGGGAAGGCGGGGCCTGAGGGACTATGTAGCAGAGAAGGGACTAATTCCTTGTGTTGGGTGTGTGTGGGTGTCTTAGAAGTCAGGCTAGTTCTGGTGTAGGTGTCCCTAGCTCTGTAATGGGCTCACTAGCTTAACATTTATCCTTTCCCAGCTCCTTGATGGCCTGATAAACCTAACCATGTTGGCTTGGCTGTCTTGTTGATGGCCTAATAAACCCAACTGTGTTGGCTTGGCTGTGTTTTGTGTATCCTTGGCTATGTGTAAGCCTTCTTGTTCGTTATTCCTTGGGGAATCATGCCCAGCTCAGGGGTGGCAGTGTTGCTGATAGATTAAGGAGCATGCTGGCCTATGGTTGGGTGGAATGTTGCAGTGACGTAGCTGGTTGCGGAACAAGTTCTTCATAAGATAAGTAATCTTGTCTATTTTACTTCTACAATCATATTTTCTATTAATGAATGTGATGAACATGTTGAATGCTTGTATGAACATATGTTTGCTTCCATTGTATGATAAATGTTCATGTATGCATGTTCTAGTTCAAAGCATTTGGTTTCAGCATTTCAGTATTTTATAGATGCACATGTTCATGGGGCTATTTGCCCGGATGGCTAAGGCCATGGTAGCGTCCTCTATGCCGGTCGAGGGTTGGGGATATTACATTGTGGTATCAGAGCTCATGTTGCGGCATGGGCCTTAATGGACCATGAAGATGCAGTGAAAGAAGCAGGATTTCTTTCTGCCCAACAGAGATCAGAAGTTGATGACAGAAAACTTCCACAAATTTGTTTAAGTGTTTGAACTGTCGGTTCATCGGAACACTTCGTGGGAAGGACTTCCGATGTAGCGGAGAGCTAGGCGGAAGCATACCGAATNGGAAAATTGCAGAAAAGTTTCTAAGAGTTCGACGTCCGTCGGTGGAAAAAAGTTGATCAAGCACCCGCCGTTGCGGATGGCTAGACAACTACGCGTCTGACGGGTAAGGCCTCTAACCACCGATGCTGTAAAGAAAATTTAAAATTTTTTCTAAGGCCTGAAATCATTGACTATCGAAAGAAGATAGTGTTTCGTGTGCCACTGTTTCGGAATCCTAGAGCACTAGCATTCCGACGAGAAGAGACTGCCGATACCGATCAATTTATGCCACAGGACATCGGGCCGCCGATCGGGAGAAGAGCGAAGATGGTGGGCCATCGTTGCGGCTGCTGATGGAACTATTTCGCTGATGGAAAGAAGAGAATGGAGCCAATCAAGTGGTGAAAAGGAAGACTAAAGAGAAAATTTCAAAAATTTCTCTAAGTCCTGGAATTGTCGGCCATCAGCGATGGTTAGTTGAACACATTGCCGACACCTAGTTAATTCAGTTGTTGATGAGCTACGTCGAATGAAGTTAGTGGATTGAACGCCCATTGTTGCGGCTATCTAATGGACTATCCTTCCGAAGGTTAGAAGATTCAATCATCGATGCGGTAGTGCTTAGTGGATCCAGTCGCTGATGAATAGCGGAGGGATCTAGTTGTTTTGACCGCAGAAACATCGGAATGTTAGTTGGGATGAGACCCGATCCTGTACAAGGAAATTTTGAGTTTTTCAAGTAGGGTTTCTCAGCAGATTTTGGCTTTTTTTAGAGAGATTTTCAATGGGTTTTCAGTGGATTTTCAGGGCTGAAAAGGGAGAAAGTGGTAGTGATCTTATGTGCTAGATTGCGCAAAAAGCATAGATTTACAAAAAAAAGAAAAAAAAAAAGAAAAACGAGGGCGCTACCCTCGACCCGCTCTGCAGAAGCCACAAGGGGGCATGCCCCCTTGACCCTCGTCGTCCCCCTCAGACAAATGTTCTTTGATGAAGAAAATATTGTGTTTGGGAAAAATTGTTATTTTATGATTTTTCCAGGAGAAGGTAAGTAATTTTGATTTCTACCAATGTTATGCATCTAACAGTTGTGTTACTAACATGTTTGCAGAATCATAGTCACCTTCAAGGGCAGTACTCCAGGTTGGTAAGTAAGTGGTGGTTCAGTTATGACAACCCATGACGGATATGATGCTCGGGATTCCTCTGAGCGTGAGCAAGATGCCATGGGAGAAAATATCCGTAATGGAAATGATGACATAGAGTCCAATGGAAGGAGATTCCAAGAGACACCATCAAATGTTGCAACCACCATGAGAAGCTTGATCAAAGCCCAGGAAGAGCAGCATCAGTTGAATGTGGCAATGTTGCAGAGTTTGACAAACTTGCAAAGAAAGATAGACTCTAGACGAGGTACAGCAAGACTAGAAGGTAGTAAGAGCATTACTAGGAGAAGTAGGACTTCTAGTGGATCATCTGATTCTAAAGAATCCAGCATGGATTCAAGTTCTTCTTCTCATAAAAGGAAAATAAAGAGACACCATAGGGATCACTCTCAGGATGAATTTAGGAAAGCTAAACCTCCTACATTTGATGGTGAAATAAAGACTGGACAAGAGGCTGAAGCTTGGCTTCTTGGGATAAAGAAGTACTTTCAAGTGCATGACTAGTCGGGAAACATGAAGGCAAGAGTTTCCATATTCAATCTGAATGGAAGTGCATCCATTTGGTGGGAACACTTCAAGCAAGTAAAGAGGATCAGTGAAAGGAGACTTAAGTGGAAATAGTTCAAGAAGTATTTCAAGCAGAAATACCTCTCTAACAGATATTATGATGACAAGATTAAGGAGTTCCATGAGCTGAGATTGGGACAACGGACCATGGAAGAATATGCAAATAAGTTTTTGGAGCTGTTAAGGTATGTCCGGTACATCAGAGATGAAAAAGTGAAGGTCCAGCATTTTCTGAGTGGATTACCTTAGTCTTGCAAAGATAGAATCAATTTTTATGAACCTAGAACTCTTGAAGAAGCAGTAAGGAAGGCTAAGTATTGTTGTGAGCAAAGCAAAGGTAAGTTGGATTACCATAAGGCATGGAAGGACAAGAAGAACGAGAAGTTTGACCAAAGAAAGAAAGGTTTCAAACCTTCTAACTTCAGGAATCAGTAGAATCAGCCATCCCAAGCCGCGAGTAAGCCAGTTGGAGTGATAGGAGAAAAGCCTAAGGATCCACAATAGAATAGAGGGCCACTTCAATGTTGGAAATGTGGAGGACCCCACATGCATAGGAATTGTCCACTCGAGAATGAGAGTGCAAGGCCAACTTATAACATTCAAGAAGCAGAAACAGTGGGTCAAGTAGTAAGGGCAGTCCCTAGGATTTATGCAGCACTGGAGGACCACTAAGCAGATCACCAATCAACTGTGGTTGAAGTAGCAGGTAAGATTGTTGAGCAATTTGTTTCTATTTTGATTGACCCTGGTTCTACACACAGTTACATTACTCCTAGAGTAGTGGAGATTTGTGATTTTAAGAAAGTAAAGCATAGGAAGTCTTGGTTAGTTTAGATAGCCACTGGAACTAAGAGAAAAGTCAGTGAAGTTGTAGAGAAATTTCCATTGGTCATGGATGGATTGGTCACTTGTGTAGATCTAAATGTTCTACCGCTAGGTTCCTCTGATGTTCTCATTGGAATGGATTGGTTAGAAGCTCATAGGGTGAAGCTTGATTGTTACGATAAGACTTTCGAATGCATGAATGAAGAAGGGAACCTAGTAGTTGTGAAAGGTATTCCAAAGGTGATTTCAGTATGGCAGATTTCAGCAATGCAGTTAAAGAAGTTCTGTAGGAAGGGTTTCCAGTTGTATGCAGCTTAAATTTTGGAGACATTAGGAGATGAAACTCCTAGGTTGGAAGACTATCAAGTGTTACAGGAATTCAGGGATGTGTTTCCTGATGAGATCCCAGGGCTTCCTCCAAAGAGGGACATTGATTTCATTATTGAACTTATGCCAGGAGCAACACCAGTGTCCAAGGAACCCTACAGGATGAGTACACTAGAGATGCTAGAATTGAAGATGCAACTGCAAGAGTTGTTGGAAAAGAAGTATATCCGACCAAGTGTGTCTCCTTGGGGAGCACCAGTTCTATTTGTAAAGAAGAAAGATGGTACACTCAGGTTGTGTATTAACTACAGGCAATTGAACAAGGTTACGGTGAAGAATAAATATCCTTTGCCTAGGATTGATGACCTCTTTGATCAAATGAGAGGAGCAAAGGTATTTTCCAAGATTGTCTTGAGGTCTGGTTACCATCAGGTGAGAATGAAGGATAAAGACAGTCATAAGACAACCTTCAGGACAAGGTATGGACATTATGAGTTTGTAGTGGTACCATTTGGTCTCACAAATGCACCCGCTACATTTATGTGCCTTATGAATAGTGTCTTCAGCAGATATTTGGACAAGTTTGTTCTTGTTTTCCTTGATGACATTCTTGTTTATTCTAAGAATGAGGAAGAGCATGAAGAGCATTTGAGATTGACATTGTGATTGCTCAGGGAACATCAACTGCATGCAAAACTGAGCAAGTGTGAATTCTATAGAGATAGAATTCAGTATTTGGGTCACATTATCTCAGAGGAGGGTATATCTGTGGACCCTGAAAAGATTGAAGCCATTATGAATTGGCCTACTCCAAGAAATGTGATGGATGTAAGATCTTTTATGGGACTTGCAGGGTACTATAGGAGGTTCATTAAGGGATTCTCTAGAGTTGCACATGCCATCACTTCTTTGCAAAAGAAGGGGATGAAGTTCGAATGGACATCAAAGTGTGAAGAAATTTTTTAGAGGTTGAAGAATCTTCTCACCAGTGCACCAGTATTGAAGGTTGCAAATCCAAAGAAAGGTTTTGTTGTATGTACTGATGCATGTGGACAAGGGCTTGGAGGAGTCCTTATGCAAGACAACCACATGATATGTTATGCGTCAAGCAAGCTGAAGGAGCATGAGAAGAACTATGCCACCCATGATCTAGAGCTTGTAGCCATAGTACATGCCCTCAAGATGTGGAGGCATTACTTGATGGGTAGGAGATTTGAGCTTAGAACAGACCACTATGGACTGAAGTATTTGTTTGATCAGCCTACTATGAATTCTAGGCAAGCAAGATGGCTGGAATTTTTATGTGAGTTTGATTTTGAAATCAAGCACATAAAAGGAAAAGAAAACAAGGTAGCTGATGCACTCAGCAAGAAGGTGTAGGAAATGCATGTGTCATCTCTTAGTATTTTCCAATCAGATTTGAGGCAGCAGATTGTTAATCATGCTGCTAGAGATGAATTGTATGAGTAGGTAAAAGACAAATTGCAACAGCAAAGTCTTGAGAAGAGGTATGAGGGATATAAATTGGAAGAAGATGGACTTCTCACTTATAAAGGTAGAATTTATATTCTAGATGTAGCATATTTGAGGAGAGTTGTTATGGATGAAATCCATCAAGCTCCGTATTCTGGTCACCCAGGATATCAGAAGACAATTGCTACAGCTAGAAAGCAGTACTTTTGACCAGGAATGAAAAAGGATATGGCTGAGTACATTTCAAGGTGTATGAAATGTCAACAGGTAAAGGTTGAGCATCAACACCCTGCAGGTTTGTCACCAGCCTTTGCCAGTTCCAAAATGGAAATGGGAAGTTATTTCCATGGATTTTATTACAGGATTTCCAATGACTTGGAGGCAACATTATTCCATCATGGTTGTGGTAGACAAGTTGACTAAAGCAGCTCATTTTATACCAGTTAAGTCTACGCATAAGACTGATGACATTGCAAAGATCTTCATGAAGGAGATTTTCAAATTGCATGGATTACCTAAGGCAATAGTCTCTGACAGAGATGTCAAGTTCACTTCCAACTTTTGGAAGGGTTTGTTTGCGGATTTGGGTACAAAGCTAAACTTCAACACTGCATACCATCCTCAAACAAATGGGCAGACAGAGAGAGTTAATCAGGTGCTTGAAGATATGCTTCGCATGTACGTGATGGACAAACCAACCAGGTGGGAAGAATACTTGCACCTGGTATAATTTGCTTATAACAATGGACAGCAGGCATCCTTGGGGATGAGTCTGTATGAAGCTTTGTATGGAAGAAGGTGTAGGACACATGTGACTTGGGATAACCTAGTGAACAGGATTGTGCTTGGACCAGAATTGCTCAGGGAAATGGAGCAAGAGGTTGTAAAGATTAGGCAGAATCTGAAAGCAGCACAGGACAGACAGAAAAGCTATTCATATAAGCATAGGGTGAACAAGGAGTTCAGTTTTGGGGATCATGTTTACCTCAAAGTGAGGGCAAGGAAGAATTCCTTGAATCTTGGAAGTTGTGCCAAGCTATCACCAAGATATTGTGGGCCGTTTGAAGTGCTTGAAAGGATAGGGCCAGTTGCATATAGACTTGCATTGCCTGTTAGCACTAGAGCTCATAATGTTTTTCATGTTTCTTTGCTTAAGAGATATGTACATGATCCTAACCATGTGATAAATTGGGATGTGATTCAGGTGGAACCCAAGGGAGAGTTCCGAATCGAACCAATGTGCATCCTCGACAGGAAGGTCGCAATGCTCCGGAACCAGGCCATAGGGCAGGTAAAGGTGCAATGGAAGCACTACGAACCTGAAGAGGCTATGTGGGAGCTGGAGGATTCCATGCGATTGGCACATCCATTTTTGTTCAATTCTGCGGAACACTGAGGCGGTACCAGTGTAGCATTTTGTTCAAATTTTGTAAATCACTGAGGACAGTGCTATTGAAGGGGGAGGGGAATGTAACACCCTGGTTTTGACCCCGTTGCAGTAAATGTGCATGATGTATATATTGTAATAATCATGGTGCAGAGCTAAAGGCCAAGGCCCCACCCTTGATTGGTTATGCTATGTTTCGAGTTGAAGTTGTCACCGATGGTATATCGGGGCATGCAGCATACATATCAGGTTTTTTCATCATGTAAATATGCATCTTTAATTAAATGAACCCCAGCCAGCTATGTTCGTGGCAACTAAAATTGAGAAGGGGAATGATTTTCACAAGGATAAGGGGGGAAATTGTCCAACCTTGGGCTATGGGGGAAAAAACCATGTGTCACCACCTTATTTTATCCAACCACCACCATTAAAAACTGTTGCTGTTATATGGGGTAGTTATGGCTGGGAGTGGAGTGTGGCAGGACTGTCAGTCCTTGCCCACACGCACACTCCACCAACATGGTTGACCTCAAGATGGCAAGCAAAAACCACTGCCATCACTCCACCTGGCACTCCATTCTCTCCATGTTGGTGCTGAAACACTCACGCACTTCTAACTACTGTGCATCCTTTTCCATTGTCTATTCATATTCTCGCATAGACAGAGTTGTTCATCCTCAAGCAGGAGCGGGAGTCTTGCTCATTCCCACGCACAGGATTTTTCCTAGGTTTACTCACGTAGTTTTCCTCTATGGATTTTGTGGATGGAATGGGTGTATACTTTCCTCATAGACTGATTCGTGGGTTGTTGTGGTCTCCCTTACGTTACAGTGTGTTTTGTTGGGGTCTTCCTTACATTTTGGGGACGGGAGTCTGTTCATTTTTACGCACAGGCATCTATTCAGTTTGATCTCACGCAGCCAGGAGGGGAGCCACTACCGGTTGTCATTCACGTTTTTTCCACAGAGTGGAATCGGGTGTGTCTTCCCTCTGTATTGTGGGGTCTGGTGCAAGTTTCCCTCATGCACAGGTTGGGATACTGCATTCTCTTCCCAGTGTGGTCTGTGTAAGTTTTCCTGGTGGCTTCGTTTCCCAGGATGGACTGTTGTTTTCCTCATGTTGTAATTTGTGTTTACTAATACGTTTGGGGACTATTGTAATTCGCTTGGGAGTCGTTTTGGCCATGATAGGGATAAGAACGACTCAGGAGTCGTTTTCCCTGTTTAAGCTGTAACTATTGATTGATTGCATGCATGCAATGGTTGGTCTTCGGACTATGTTGGGAGCAGGGATGGGGGCTTGGGTTGCTTGATAAACCTGGTGTGTTTGGAAACCACATAGACAGAGCTAGAGGGTTGGATTTCTTCTCCACAACCCTTGAATAGCACTAGAAGGGAAGGCAGGGCCTGAGGGACTGTGTAGCAGAGAAGGGACTGATTCCTTTTGTTGGGTGTGTGTGGGTGTCTTAGAAGTCAGGTTAGTTCTGATGTAGGTGTTCCTAGCTCTGTAATGGGCTCACCAACTTATCATTTAGCCTTTCCTGGCTCCTTGATGGCCTGATAAACCTGACCATGTTGGCTTGGATGTCTTGTTGATGGCCTGATAAACCCAATTGTGTTGGCTTGGCTGTGTTTTGTGTATCCTTGGCTATGTGTAAGCCTGCTTGTTCCTTATTCCTTGGGGAATCATGCCCAGCTCGGGGGTGGCATGGTTGCTGAGAGATTAAGGAGCACGTTGGCCTATGGTTGGGTGGAACGTTGCAGCGACGTAGCTGGTTGCGGAACAAGTTCTTCATAAGATAAGTAATCTTGTCTATTTTACTTTTGCAATCATATTTTCTGTTAATGAATGTGATGAACATGTTGAATGCTTGTATGAACCTATGTTTGCTTCCACTGTATGATAAATGTTCATGTATGCATGTTCTAGTTCAAAGAATTTGGTTTCAACATTTTAGTATTTTATAGATGCACATGTTCATGGGGCTGGTTGCCCGAATGGCTAAGGCCATGGTAGCGTCCTCTATGCCAGTCAAGGGTTGGGGACGTTACAATTTTTGGGATCTATGAGTATTAGAGGGATTATTTTTCATGTCTGGGGATACATCCACTATCAAGAATACTTTCAACACATTTACAAGGAGCACAATACGAGTGTTGATATTTTATCCAAGGAATTACTTTTTCTTGATATGGGAAAACTCTCCTATATTGAGATGTTGGATGGAGAATCTATTGGGATCGATACCATCCCATTCTTTTAAGTTATGTTATTCAACATACTTGATGTGGCTTACTCATATTTCTTAGAAAATATTCAAGTTTTTTTGAGCCTTTGACTATGCTCTACTGACTACTCCTTTGGATGAGCTGTTTTCATGGCATATAAATGCCTTTTTCGGGTGGATTTACACTTTACCCCCTAGGTGCTTCCTTGGATAAGAATTCAGGGCTCATTATGTGCTTCTTTTGACTGCGTGGAATGTCGTTTTGGGGCTGGATTGAGGCTTTCTTTTGTACACCCTTTGATGATGGGTTGTAGGATATGTTTTTGACATATATTGGGTATTTTGTATTGACATAATTATAAGATATAATATATTTTTGAAATCATTAAAACCGATTGAAAATGTAATTTTGAAATTATAGAAAGTGTTTGTTTTTTTTACCATTTGGGCTTCCATGATAAATTTGTGTTCTCTGTATATTTTTTATTCTATTTGTTATTTATTATTTAAAAGTGGTTAAAATTGTGAAAAAGGTAACAATACTTATTCACCCACCCCCCACCCTCCTTTCAGTACTGCCCAATATTGTAGCATTTAAATGATTATGGTTATTAATGTTTTTGTTTTCATTACTTTAATGATTATTAATGTAGCTCTCTATTTGCTAGTACTGTGCTGATTAACACAATTAATATACCTATATTTGTGTGTTTACAATTTATATGTGAAATGTTTGTTCAGTTTTGTTGCATAGCTTATTTTTTAATATGTGTGACATATTCCAAGGAATATGGTTATCCTCAAGGGGTTGGACACCCCTTTCTGTGTTAACTTAAGGAAGATGAGATGACCACATGATCTTCCTTATCCAGTGATGATGATTATGAGCTTCCACTCTTTGCATGAGACACATGAGACGCATGACCACATACAGTTGAGAAGGATGAGTAACCTACCCTCATGTTGAATTGATGTCCAAACTGTCAGGCCTTTTTGCCATGTCATCATCCTTTGTCATCAACCTTTATATTCCTTTTTGCAATGTCATCATCTTTTTCCATCAACGTCCTTCTTCCTTTACTGTTGTACCTGTCAAGGGAATCCTCCATCCAAGTGGTCGTACAATATAGTTGGATAATATATTTATAAGCTCAAGATTCCCATAACAACTTTACTTTAGTTGTATATGTCAAGTGTCTAACTTTATCATTGAAATTCTTGTGACATTTAAGGGCATGCTTGCATAATGAATGTATCAACAATCATCTAGTAAATTCATAAAAGGTAAGCATGCATCAATGACAACATCACAATGATGCTTCACTTTATTTTATTTTCTTTATCTAACCATATTGCTCCCTTGTTGGTCTATTCATCTCAAGATATTTAATTTGTCTCACATATATATTCATAATAGATGAAAAGTAATATCTCACAAATGTAGATTTCTGCAAACACATTGTACCTAATTTATTCCTGCATTTTACTTCATCTATAGCTATGGCTTCCTGCGGGAATTTTTCAACCTTTTGTGTATTTCTGCGGGCATTTGTCTGGACATGCGTGCATATGTTTGACGTATGTGGGAATTTTATAAGGTAGCATGGGCATTTTATTAGTCCAACGAGAATTTACAAGCTGGATGCAGGGAATTTCTCAAAATGATGTAGACATTTTCCCAAATCAAATTCTTATCCAAATTGGAGAATTGATGTAAGTGTCTTCTAAAACTTAAATGTGGGCATATTTATCTAGCTGTGAGAATTTTTACAAGCTACAAGCATTTTTACTCTATTTCCCCATGGGAATTTTTATTTCTCTATTGCCTTGTGGGATTTTTTAACTAGATAGGGGAATTTTTACTCTCAAGTGCGTGCATATTTGAGGCTTGAGGATATTATTGAATCCTAGATGGCATTTTTCTCCTCCACTTGTGGGCATATTGAGGACCTTGTGTGCATTTTAATGACATCTCCTTCACTCATGCAGGCATTTTTCTTCTACATGCGTGCATTTTTATGAAGCTTGCCCGCAAGTATTGCATTATGCATGTAAGACTAAGATAAAATGCCCGTAGCTAGTTACACATGCCCATAGGGAAATTTTGAACCTTTTGTGCATTTCTGCAGGAATTCTTTACATCAGCTGAGAGGATGAGCCAAAAATGTTTTGAATACTTGTTCTGTACTTTACAAGACCTACCCACATCAGCTGCTTTCTGCATTCTTGCACCCTTGCGTTCACCTTAAGAGCCCTCGTTAGGTGCCATCCACCATATCGCTACCTTATATGACATTTTTTGGAATAATTTGTTGTCGTTTTTTATTGCGAGTTGGTCGTACTACTTTGCTACTACTGTTTTTTATTTGTGAGGTTTGGATGATCTATTTTACCTTCTTTTCTAGTTCTTAGTTCTCTTCTTTCACAAGTATGTTGGTCTACTTGAGTCTCATGCAAGAACCTAACTCTAAGAGGTTTAAAACTGTTTAGAAGCATTTTTTATGAGGATAAGGGAGCTATGCCCTAACATCTTATGTTGAGTTTATAATTGGTTCAGATACAATATATCATGCTACTGTTATGCATTGTTGTCTTTCATTAACAACTTAGATCTGATATAGATCACTACTCTTATTACTATTATTGTTTTAAGTACTTTAATGGTTATTGTAACTCGTTGTTTCTGGGACATGCTGGACATTAAGGATATTTAGGTATGGTTTTCTATGCTGGGCATGCTTGTCTCATTGTTTCAACTTTGAGTTTAAATATTTGAGAAAAATAATTATAAAATACAAATGAGCTGAATCTACCTAAGAGTTTGTATCTTTTCTCCAAATGAGCTTAAACATGCATTAGAAATTTTTATGGATCTTGTGTCTTTAGAGTGGCTCCTTATGTAGTCCAGTGAATTGAAAGACAGAGAATATCCTGCTCCTAGTATAGGAATAGGATGGGGTGCTACTGAGGTAAGTAATTTTGAATTTTCTCCTATTGAATGCCTTTAAGCCTGAACTTTTGGTGAATTTTCAAATATGGAGCATGACTTTTATTTTTTATTGTTTTTCACTAGGTTTCCTTCCTCTACTCTTCAGGTATTTATAATAAGGGTCAAAGTATTAAGGCTATGATCACAAGGCTCCCAAGTAGGGGCTTTTGGCCAGCTTCTAGAAATACCCATTCAAACAAGTTCCATCATCACTTGAAGGAGCATAATTTCCAGGATAAGCACTAAGACAAACATCACAACTGTAAGTCCCAACAGAACCAAAAAAAAGAGGACTATCTATCTTCCAAGAAATATTAGTTCAATAATATCCTTAAATTAGTCATAGAGGTTCAAATCCTTGAGCCAAGATTCAAATCAGATGATGCATTTGATAGAAAATGGTATCAGAGCAACAAGTCAAGGGTGCAAAACTCACTCGGGTCATGTTGGGGGGGGGGGATATTGTTGGACATTAGGTTCAAGGCTCCCCGCGAGTTTAGTGACATGGACTAATAGCCTCTCGAGTTCTTAACTCTAGTGATTATTCCATGTCATGAAACTCACAGGGAGCCTTGAACCTAATGTCCAACAATCTCCCCCTTTAAGTATGCTCTTGTAGCTTTACGCCAGCATGTCAAATATTGAATCATTCTTCCTTTGATTGCTTCAAAAGATCATTGGTCACGACTGATTACTCAACTTATGTAATGTCAAGTCTACGGTGAGTACCAGCAGCCGATTCATAAAGTTTTAATTTTCATCCTTTATATTGTTTTTATGAGTTTGGCTTCAACAAGGGAAGTCCCACTGTCAATCTGATTCTTGAACTCTTCAGTAGTTTTAGCTCTTCATAAATCATAACCTACCAAAAATTTTCTTCTTATTTTCAACAGGTCTTTTGACCGTGTGAGACACAAAGAAGTTTAGATGTTTTTCCCTCTATAATACACTACCTAAAACTGTTAGTTTATCTTCTTGGTTTATCTGTACATAAATGCCCTTATCTGAAGATCTGTGAGGTGCTCTTTTACATGATGGCTTCTGATAATAGTTCTCCTAAGATACCACACAAGTATAATGCATTTTAAGCTTGCTTTCAGTACTTAAATTGCCACATTTAGATCGTTTCTATGATTTAGAAAGCTGGGAATTATGTCTTACTGTTTTGTTGTATCTTAATGAGTATTCCTTTCTAAGATGTGACCTTCAACATTTATAGACTGATGTTATCCGAGAGAAGAAGTCTCAATTAGTGTAAAAAATTTTCTTGCCGTGGATTCTTCATGTCTTCTTTAGTACTTTGGATTCTATAATGAATGTATCGGTAGTCATCATTCTACACTTTAAATCTATTGTTCTATAGTTCTAATATAAGTGATGAGTGAGCTCAGAACAAATCCATTTGTTTCTAAGAGTAATTCCTGGATGATGAGCTAAAGTCAACAGGACTAGTCTCATCGAAAGAGGGCCATGCTAAATCCCACATCGATGACACGAAACTCAGAACAAAGTTCTGGAATTTGAGTATGATGTAACCATAGGGCTGACTCAAAAATATCTGACACAAAAATTTATTTTGATAGTAGGTGTAAAATCTCAAGACAATTTCCCTTTGAACATTGGGAGGCACGATCGAAGACTTGGAAGCATTGACTTGACGAGGCATAAACCAAGAAATAATGTGACAATGGATGATGCATTCTTTCAAAGACTTAGAGGAGTGACATGACTCATGAAATTGGATCAAATCAGAAGCAAGATGAATACCCAATTGACTGGATGCAATGCAGACAAGTTCCATGTTCAAAAGTCATGAACCACTGCCATTATTTCAAATGAAATGTATTTCCCTTCCCTTATTTTAACCATCATGATTGATGAGTTCCTCTTTTCATTTTTATGAGTTCAAAGAGGGTAACAAACACTCATTGTAGCTTATTCAGAGATAAGTCCATTCTCATATGTTTCACGAACCTAAGAAAGGAGGGGTTCATTCCCTAAAGAGGGTCCTTCATCATTTGATTTTATGAGTTCGGTGAAAGAAAAACTCATCTGTCATTTCATGTTTAAAGAGTCTGAAATGACTAAGAAGACTTCGGAATGGAATTTTTCGTAAATTTAGTCTCCGAGGCCTGAAAAAGTATAAAATAATGCCTTAGAGAGCTCTTCTAGTCATGATTGGTTGGAGTGTACCTTTTTCATAAATAGTTCCCCCTATTCTAAAAAAGGGGTAAAATATCACTAGGAAGACAACTCTTCAGGTCTTTTTATGAGCGTGAAGAAGACAAGTTCACTCAACAATATTTTCACATTTTAAGAGTCCAAAAATAGCTTAAAGAATACTCTATTAGGGTTCTTTTTTCATAATCCAATTTTAACGAGTATGAAAAACAATAAAATTACACTCGATACCTCTCCACTAGTTTTTTAACGAGCACACCGAAGGTATAAAAGGAACTCGAAAACTTTTTCATGTTTGAATCCAGAGCACGAAAAAGCAATAAAGTAAGATCAAACCACTTTTCATGTTTTAACCAGAGCACAAAAAATGAAAAGTAAGCTCGACACCATCTTATTGTTTTAACGAGATCGAAGATCGATTCAAAGATTGCTCAAGGTATCTGCTTCAGTTTTTAACGAGCATGTAACAGAGAATGAACTATGCTCAACACGAGACTTTTTGGAAATATTTTCCCAACATGATTTCCATATGTCAGTACTTTCCCCCATTTAAACTATCCAGTGGCTCAACTACAACATAAAGAGGCTGAATACATGCCCCCAAGCTTCGTTTTGTCTTCCTACTCTTTTTCCTTCAACAAACTTAAAACTCTAATATACTACTAAGAAAAGGTTCACAAGAGATGAAGGAATAAAGAGAATCTAAATGTAGATGAAATGAAGGTTCCAGTCCTAAAAAGGGATGAAAGACTCGCTCCAAAGGGATGACATGTTTCGTTTTTACACAAGATTGAAATAGAAAAGAACTATGCTTGAAAAATGGTTTCATTTTTATGCAAGCTTGAAACCAAAAGTAAACTTTGCTTAAGAAATCCTATTTCATTTTTTAACGAGCATGAAATAGAAAAAGAACTATAATTGGGTATGGTTTTATTTTTACACAAGCTTGAAACCAAAAGGTAAACTATGCTAGGGGCCAGTTTTATTTTTTAACGAGTTTAAAACTAGAAATAAACTATGCTCAAAGACCCGTTTCATTTTTTAATGAGATTGACACAGAATGGGAACCATGCTCACAGACATCTGCTTCATTTTTTAATGATCTTGACACAGAATGGGAACCATGCTCACAATGACCTATTTCATTTTTACACAAGCTTGAAACAAAAAATAACTATGATTGCAACATGGTTTCATTATTATGCAAGCTTAAAACCAAAAGGTAAACTTTGCTTGAAACAACATATTTCATTTTTTTAATGAGCTTGACATAAAAAAATAACTATGCTCGGGAATGGTTTTATTTTACGTAAGCTTGAAACCAAAAGGTAAACTATGCTTGGGGCCAGTTTTATTTTTTAATGAGCTTAAAACTAGAAATAAACTATGCTCAAAGACCTGTTTCATTTTTTAATGAGCTTGACACAGAATGGGAACCATGCTCACAGACATATGGTCTTACCTAAAGTGATATCCATAGGTTGGTAGGTTCCCCCATTTCACAAGAAGCTAGCGACTTAACTCTAGTATGATTTCCAGAGGTTGGAGCCATGCCCCCCATTTTACCTATGATGGGAAGAAGCTAACTAGAAGAAGGGAAGGAACCACAAGAACATGCAGAACATTCAGGGTAGTCTGATGACTAGGAATGATGCGATGGTCAGGTGTAACAAAGGAAAGCTGATCAATGGTCACAATCTTCCCATCATGGGGAAAATGCATCACTCTAAAGAGTGTGGACATTACAACCTTCATGGCGTATACATAATCACATTCAAGGAGTATATTGAAATCTAAAGGACCTTGGACCACCATAACATCAATACAGACAATTTTCCCTCCTAATGTAATAGGTAAATGAGGAAGGATCCCTAAAGGTGCAGCAGGTCTACAATTAAAATCCAGTATCTGATTGGTGGCTGGAACAAGCTAAGGAGAACCTAAAGCTCTCCAACCAGTTGAGGATAGAATACTAACAGAATGCCCTTCGTCAACAATAGTGCGAAGCATCCACCTAGTAGTAACTTGCACAACTATCTAGAAAGGAACAATTAAATGAAGATGATATTCTGTTAGATCACTCCAATCAAAGTAAACAACTTCATTGCTTGGAGAGGGTTTTGTCAAAAGAGATAAATTTTCCTCTTGTCGAGAACAATCAGAACAAACCACGAAAAATTCAGTAGGTTTCAATTCACTCTCAACTAGAAGAGAGGGACAAGACGAAGAATGTGTCGAAGCGACTACTTCAATCTTAACGCTCTCTGACGAAAGAGTGGGATCGGGTGGAGATGACATCGACTTGACCACTTTAAATTCACTCTCTAAAGGGAGAGTGGGGATAACAGCCTATTCTTCACTCTCTAAATAAAGTGTGGGATCAATCAAGGATGTAGTTGGATCGACCACTTTATCAACCAATGATAGGTCAAGGGACAACTTACGATAACCTGTGGGAAGTCGTTGCTGAGGAACAATAATATCTTCCAACCACTTAGAAGCTTCATCCATGCGAGGACAAAGGTAAGTAAAGTGCATGTCCTTACAGAGCAAGCAAGGATTTCTAAATTTACCCTTCCGACTCTTAACCACAGAGTCACTGGTTGAGGGGAATCATCAGTATGTTGAGCAGAGGCTGATGACATCGTTTGTCCATAAAATTGAAACCATTCTTCTAAAACCAAGGCTAGACCATGACAATATTTTAGAAGGTGATCACCCTTACAAATCCTACAAGCGAATTTGGCCTTACGTGGTCTTTGGGTGTGCATATTAATATTCTCCACACTAGGAGGAGTAATTGGTTGAGACTTGTATTTTTTTTTGTTTTTCTTCTTCTTATCCACCTGACTACTATTACTACAACTTTCAACAGGCGAAGAGGGAGAAAAGGGAGAAGACACATCTGGCGAAGAAGGTGAGGGATCAACATGATGTTGATTCTCCCACGATGAAGGGTTGGGATCAGAAGCATTTGGTGTACATAGGATAGATGGAATGGAGAATAACCAAACATGTAATCTGATAGACAATCCAAGAAGGCTTAACATAGACATGAAAGGAGGACCAACATCCCCATATGGAGGGAAACCAAAATATGTGCTTGGTGAAGGAGTCTCTTGGTTGGTAGTCCTGGAAGGCGAAGCCATAACTATGTAACAACAACTATCTCTCTCTTCTAAGAAATTATAACTCTATAGATAACAAGCACTACTCAAACTAAAGAAGCAAGAAAAATATGTGAGAGGAGTGGATTAAAGGTCTAGAACCTCACAGGATTGTCAAACCATCACAACTCACTATATACCGCAAGGTACAACAGTAGAGCGTGACAAGGAGGATTGGGACCGTAGCCTTTCTTGAATACTTGACTACCTGGACGGTACATGTGTAGTAATCTCCCCGAGTGTTGTTCTCGGTGTATTTCTCTGACAACATGAGCAAATGGATTTTCTCAGTTGGTTGAAGGAATCCTAGAGGGGTCTCCCGATATACACAAGGTACGTGGGAGCTCAAATCCATGTTAGTGTTGTCTAATGCAAAACCGTTCAAAAGGACCCTTCCAATATACAATCAAGTACATGAAGTACCTTTCTATATACCTCAAGCATACATGAAAGGTCGTTTGATGTACTGATGGTACGTGGAAGAACCACACAGTTCTCAGGATGCAGTGTAGGAAATAGAATGACAACTCCTATGTTTTAAGATGCCAAAATATGTCTCTACCCTATCACTCAAGTTACTAAAAAAATTAACCTAGAACTAGCGTTAATTTTATCTTGAACGATTAGGTGAATGCATGAGGTGTGGAAAAAAAAGTAAAACCATGCAACATGATATGCAAATTTTTCACTTTATTGTTTGAAGTATGCCCTACTTACAAAGAGGAGAGAGTGATTTAATTATGATTCTAAACAAAAATCCCAAATAGTCACACTGAACTTATCTTTCAAAAATGCAAACAAGCAAAAAAATTCTACTGATTAAAACTTGAAAGCAAAAAGAAGCACGGCCTCTTTTCCAAAAAGAAAGACACTACTTCTATTTGGAACACTAAGAACTTTTTACAATCATCCAAATATGAAAATATCTAAATCACAACTATGATATATTTTTGGCAAGAAAATAACATAAAAGGAAAAGAAGAATGTGAATGCTTGAAAGCTTGTGAAACTAATAAAGGATTCAATGCTTCATCTTCAAATAGGACTATGATCAAATATCAAATTTTATTCTAACCAAAAGTAAAATTAATCTTTCATTAACCTATGAAGAACAAAAATGAATAAACCAAAAGCAAAAGGATTTCATCTCAGTTGATTTAACAGTAAAAAGAGATATGACTATATTGACTTCCAAGCACTCTTTTGCAAACCAAACCCAAGCATAAAAGCAACTGAACAAATGAAAATAACCTATCTCTTTGAACCAACACAAAATAAGCCTTTACCACTTTCAAATTTTGAATTTAACAGTCCAGAACTCAACGGTGAAGCCATAAACACACTAAAAAGAGAAAGCAATTCAAACTAAGCTTTGAAATTACAAGGGTATCAAAACCCTACCTGGAACTACTTGCAAAAGGTTGGTGACAATGTGTTACCACCTAGGAACTACCTTTTGTCCACTATAACAGAGCGGTGGCACCTCTTGTTGACCCCTAAACATGTGTGGTGGCACCGCCTATTGTCCTTACTGAATGCATGGTGACTCCTGTAGGTTTAAAAAAAACAATGAAAAAGAGAAAGTTAAGTATTAAAACACTAGCATCAAATCATGAAAATTACAGGGAAATAACGCATAGAAAGAAGATGTGTCTTATATCTAAGCAGATATGGTTAAACTGAACCAAAATATCACTAGAAAACTAGTGGATCTAATCACTAAAAAGTTGAAGTTTGGATTGCAAAATAGAGTTTGAAAACTAAGAAATATCAGATGTGTTGAATGTCTTCTCCAGTATGGTCGCCATTTTTGTTGCTGGAAATTCTCACCTCCTCTATACAGGAGCTATTTCCCTAGATCTGAATGGTACAGGTATAGAACAAAACACAAACCCAAAAGGTTAAACTTTCCCTAGATTTGGTTAATTTCTTGGATATAATGCCACAATACTTCTCTAAAATGTTGTTGTCACTATCCTTGAAGCTTTCTTCTTTTCTACTGCAGAAGAACCTGTAAAAGATTGAAGACAACAAGAGAAAGATGATAGCTTACAAGATAATCAACTAGACCTATGCTTGTGGCCAAGGAATCAAGCAATACATACAAATGATACAGTAAATATGGGAAAGAAAAATCATTTTTTATTAGAAATGATTAGAGAGACTACAACCTTTATGCCTTGGGGTTGAGTTTTCCTTCCAATGGATCCTTGCCTCTAACTTCACCTTGCCTCCAATAGCTCAAGAATTATTTTGATAGAGTTTGGGTGTTCAACACAATTCTTCCTCCTCTTTCACATGGGGGGTGAACCAGTTTTTAAAGGCATGAGAGGATAGGGACGGTTGAGGAAATGGTGGATGAGGTGGAAGGAAGATCCAAAAAATGAAGGATCTCGAGCTCCAGGTGGTCCTAAACCATAGGGATGAGGCTCCATGGAGGAAAGCTTCGAGAATCCTCTCAAAGCTTCCCTTTTTTCCTTTAAAACTCGAGCATCGCACTTTTGCTGAAGAGAAAAAGTAGTGTTAAGGGGGTAAATCCATTTTCATTAAGGAAAAGAGTGGTGGCACCTCCCTTTTCACATGTAAAAGGTGCATCACTATCTCAAAACAAAGGAAAAATGCAAGGAAATAATTTCTTCCTTTCATTTCTCTAGGGAAAATTCTGAGGGATTAGAGCAGACAAGGGAATAACTGTATCATAACATGATGGTGATGATATTTAGGTGTAACAGTTGATCACCTTCTTCTCCGAAAGTCCTGTATTTAAAATCCTTTTTAGCGATAAATAATGTTTCTTATTATGTCCATGAGGCTGAGATATGCTAGATCAGATCTCCATCCCACTTGTTTGTTTTGATGCAAGCTTCACCTTAGAATATATTTCTCAAATCTGTCCAAGACCAATTCCTCACCTTTGTTTGTGTATTTCATGATCTTTGCTTTGAAGAACGCATCATTTATGTCTTCAATTGTGTTCAAGGTTTTTATCTATACAAATTCTTTCAAAAGTCTTGGCCAAGATCATATTTTGACCTTGCAGATTCATCAATCAAACTTGTTTGCCATCAACTTCACTTTGGGTGTCAAGGATCATGTCATTTAATCAATAAGATGTGAATTTTAATACTTATGCTACTAAGTTTGTACCAAAAAACTTCGTCTCCTTGCTTCTTGGATCTTCGTGAGGTCTTTCTTTAAATCTACTGCAAAAATTAATGAGTATCACTTGCAATTAGATTTATGCAAGGACCTTCAACAAGTCTTTAAAGAATTTCATTCCCCAATACTTCATCAACTACTTATGATCTTGGTCATCACAAATAGATTCTCCAAAAGATGAGCCCAAGATGATTACCAATCTGCTATTTACTTGGATAAGGATTAAAGTCTTCAACGGTACTGCAACACCTTCTATTTCCTTGGAACAATCTTTTCAAAACTCGTATGATATCACGAATAGTACAAGTATGATATTAGGGCAATTGTAACTGTGGTTACGCCAGACACATGCTTAAAGGTATTCAAAAGGGTGTTGTGTTTCTTCAAGACTTCTTTAGTTCATTGAATGCTCCCCCTATCAATGATATCATCAAAGGTCTGCTTATGTCGAGTTCTAGCCAATTGCTCTTCATGATAAAAAAAATCTCGATAACTAATTGGATTATAACCAACTTTACTACAAATATAAGTCACATAATCAAATACCAACAACAGGTGTTTCTTAAAGACATTTTTGTCAATCACTTTAGGAATGCATCAACAATTTGCTTGTAAAATCATAGAAGGTAATTATGCATAAATGATTTTTTTAGGATATCCAAGAATTTTCATACTAGTGCATATAAAATTATTATGAAAAGCAATGAAATGAAATAGTTTTTAAATTTTGTTGTTGATGGAAATAATAATGTATGGGACTCTAAAAGAAAAAAAAACAGAATAAGGAGAGCGAAGCTTAGCAAGAATAACATAATGCATTGCTTGTTTGGATTAACTATCTTGCATTCTTCAACTAAGAGTCTAAGGGTTTTGAATTTAGATAGATAGTATTAAATGCATGAAAAATTAATCACTTGGATTTTGCCTTTCTTCCTGATGTAATGATACCAATGTTTAGGTTGTAAAATCATTTCTAGAATGTAGGTATGCCTAGATTTGAAATATAATCTGTGTTGCGAATTGTATATTTAAAAAAAAATACACAATAAACATCACTATAGTGATGTACTTTTGTTGTTATACCTACATAACGACGTTACTATAGCGACGAAACAGTGTGTAGGCACTTCTAAGTTGCTACAAACTCTTGTCTCTATAGCGAAAGGTTGTCATCTTTATAACGATGATAGACCGTCACTATAGCAATGGAAATTGACTTGGGAATTTCTTGGTTTCAACATACTTTCGTGCCTATAGCGACGCATTGATGTCACTATTGTGACCAATGTACGTCGCTATACCAACACAATACGAAATAGTTTCTTGATTTTGTGACAATATTTCGTCACTCCCGTGATACAATAAGAAATAGTCACTTGATTTTGTGACAATATTCTATCACTATAGAAACTCCTAAACATCGCTCAAATGACACAATTTGACTTAGTCGCTTGTTTTTGCCACAATAAACCGTCGTTATAGCGACGTTGAGTCGTTGCCATAGCAACACATAAATGTCGCTATATCAACGTCTGTTGGTTTTTGAAGCAAACGCCACAATCACCATGTTTCATCAATGTTCGGTTGCTATACCGACGGAATATTCGAAGTGTGGCTAATGCGAAAATAATTTTGCAACTAAAAATTGGGCTTCTATTCATCACTTTAGCAACATAAATGTTTTTCTATAGGAACGATTTGTCATGGGAAAAAAAGTTCACATGTACTAGTGCCTAAACCTGTTATCCAACAAAACAAAACAAATATTCAGAAATCACTCTCGATCCACATGGAAGAAACTTAGAGGGAGATACCTCTCTGTTTAGTCATCTAGACCCTCTAGTTTCACCATTACCAAATCATATTTAGGGAAGTTGCTAGATGACATGAAATTAAATATTTTACACTCTATGGCATTACAAATGGATTCCATGCAAGACAAATTAAAGAAATAAGAATATGACAGAGCTTTGGTTGTTTTATGCCCTGATTTTAGAAATAAACATAAGAAAAATGTGTGTCCACTAAACATAATGAAAGTTAGTGCTAAAAACGTGGAATGTTGTGGAATTTGTTCTAATAGATACCCTACAGATGACTGTCCCTACCTAGAATCTTTGAAGGCCAACCTATATGAACTGTAAGGCATAACAAAATCCCTCTTCTATATAAGTCCCAGGAGACCAGGACTACAAATACCATTTCAACAACCTTATATTCATTCATAATATCCAAATTTCCAAGGATAGAAACCATACTATGCATATGAACAACCTCTCTATCAACAACCTTACAATCAACAACCATTTCATCCAACTTATCGACCTCTACCTCTATCGAACCCATATGGACAATAATATTAACCTATAATTGAATGGACACCTAATAGACAAAGCCAATAGAAAAATTCTCAACCAATACCTCCTGCATATGGACATAATTTTCCTTCCATAGGATGGAGGCCACAACAACTGCCTTCCTACTCTTATGCCTCCTTAGTGACTAATTCCAATCTGCCACAAGCCCAAAATCCTACCCATTCAACACTAAGATCACCTCTTCCAACACAACCAATCCCCAATCCCAATATTAGACAACCTCAACCCATCCTCAATCTATATGTAATACTGAAATGAACAACATGACCCTTACCTCTAAAAACCCAGAACACATGAATTAGCTTGAATATATTGTAATAAGTTAACCTCTTGATGAAAAACCTAGAGAAGAGGAAAGAAATATAGAATATCCCTTTCCTCCCATCCCTCCTTACCCTGAAAGATTACAACCCAAGGATATGCAAAAATATGAAAACCCTATTTTAGAGGAATTAAAGAATCTTCACGTTAAGGTACCGCTCCTATAGGCAATTAAAGAAATCCCATTTTTTTACTAGTACATCAAGGAAACACGCATAAGAGACTGGGAATAAATAGAAAGAACCATGCCACTAATAATGTAGTAGGTTAGTTAGCAGACTTAATGCTAGGGAAAATGATAAACCAAAAATATGCTAATCTAGGGAGTGTTGTAGTAGATGTGCACATTGGGAATGAACTGATATGAAACACATTGATTGATTTAGGTGAAGTAATAAACATCATGACAAGAGATACAATGTTAGAAATCAATATCCAACACCTTCTCATACACACCTACTATTTTACATGTAACAGATACTTCTACTATTTTCCCTAAAGGATGTTATAGAACATCATGGTTTCCATATAATTTTGGCAGCATCCTACCGAATTCATTGTCTTACACACTAAAGCTCAACTCAATGGATACCCACTTATAATTGGCATACCTTGGCTTGCGGCCTCTAATGCCCATATTAGTTGTAGGAAAGATTATATGACCATTGCTAATGTTTTAAAGACAAGAATATTAAATATATATGCCCTTTCCAAACCACACCTAGATAGTAGCGGAGCTCTGTAGAAGCTAGGAGAATATGAATTTGTTCAACCTATTCATTCCATGTTGATCATAGGCACTGCCTTAGCACTTAAATCACCAAAAGAAGATACATTCATTTCTAACTTCATACATAACATTATAGCAGTCCTATCATGCTGGGGGATCAATTCACAATTCAAGAATTAGATATCATAGGATTGGGGGAACCTATGTGGAAAAATATTTTCCTTATGCAAGAAACATAAACAACCACCAAAATGATATAAATTGCTCTTGATAGAACATTGCAAATAAAAACCATTTATCACCACCGCAAGAGGAAAAATTGATCCATCTCCTCACTAAATACCAAGAAGCTTTTGCATGGAGTTATCCTAACATGAAGGGAGTCAATCCAACCATTTTCCAACATCACATATACATAAAGGATTATGCAACTCCTATCAAACAACCACAATGAAGAATGCATCTAGCTCTAAAAGATATTGTCAAAACATAATTGCAGAAACTCCTTGATGCAAGATTCATTGTCCTATTTCAAACAATGAGTGGGTATCATAGTTGATGATTGTACCAAAGAAAGGAGGAAAATGGAGAGTCTGCATAGACTATAGAGAACTGAAAGAAAAAAAATACAAAGAAGGACCACTTCCCATTACCATTCATTGATTAAGTACTAGACACCCTAGAAGGGAAGTCATATTCTCCTTCTTAGATGGTTTCATTGGATATTATTAGATACAAATCCATCCAACAGACCAAGAAAAGATCACATTCACTTGTATGTGCAGGACCTTTTCCTACAAAGTCCTTCCTTTTTTACTTGACAATGCCCCAACTAGCTTCCAGAGACCAGCCTTAAGTATTTTTTCCAACTTTATCCAAGAATGCATGGAGATATATATGGATGAATTCACCACATATGGAGATGAGTTTGAAGAGGCCCTCACCAACTTAGAAAATTTTCTTAAAAAAAATATTTAGATGAACCTTTACCTAAGTAATGAAAAATTTTAGTTAATGATGGATGAAGGAGTAGTTTTACGTCACTATGTCTCTGCTAAAGGAATTACACTCAACCCTGCAAGATTACAAGTTATAATTCATCTACCACCACTTCAGAAACATTAATATGTTAGGATTTTTTTCAATCAATCTAGATATTACAGAAGATTCATGCATGATTATAGTAAAATAACTTCTCCTATGTTTTCATTATTAACAAAGAATGCAAAATTTCATTGGGACAATGGCTGTCAAAAAGCATTCGACCACATCAAAGCAAAAATTATGGATGTTGTTGTCTTACAAGGACCTGATTGGGAAATTCATTTTCATATTCACTCTGACGTATTGGAAAAAACAATTGGTGCAGTACTAGGCCAGGAGAATGATAAAAAACCTTATGCAATTACTACATCAACAAAAAATCTCACGAGAGCAGACAAAGTCATGGAGAAAGAGTTCATGGTACTAGTCTACTCAATCAAAAGTTTAGACTACTATATCACAAAGTACAAGGTATTTATCACGTATTTATCCACATTAACTATTCAACAATTAAATATCTAATGAATAAATAAGATGTCAGTTGTAGGGTAAGCATATGGATTTTACTTTTGAAAGAGTTTTATATAACCATTTTAGATAGAACTGGAAAACATAAGGTGGTAGTATATTTATTGTCCAAACTAAATCATGTGGTAGATAAGGAACTAGTAGATGATTAATTCCCCGATGAACAATTATTTAACATTTCAAGACACACTCCACGGTTTGTTGATATAGCAAATTATTTGGTAACTGGGAGTTTTCCTTCTTATTTCACGTACAAAGAATGATGTAACATAGAGAGAAAAAGTGTCACATTCTCATGGATTTAGGGATACATTTTCAAGTAAGGAATATACCATATCCTAAGAAGATGTGTCTGAGAAGATGAGGTCTACACCATCCTTCATGCAGTCATGATGAGCCATGTGGAGGACATTAATAATTATGCAGCCAAGAGAAAAGCATATAATTTTTTGCAGATAGGATATTACTAGCCAAAATTACACAAAGATGCAACATATTAAAGTTTCCAGATGTGATGATTCTCAAAGAGTGGGAAAGCCAACTCAAAGAGATGAAATCCTCCTCCATCCCCAAGTAACCATATAAGATTTTGATAAATGGGAGATGGAATTCATTGGACCTATAGACCTTCCATCCAACACGAATCATCATATATTAGCCTAAGCAAAAAATTGCTGGAAGTAAAAGCATTAAGGTCATAAAACAAAGAATCGATGGAAAATTTCTAATAGAAGATATCTTCACCAGATTAGGAGCACCTATATAGTTGGTTACTAATCGAGGTCTCCAATTCAAATAAAATTTGATAGAAGATATCCTAAAACTCAACAAACTGAAGCACATGGAGTCAATATTCCATCATCCACAGGCATATGTCCAAGCATAAGTAACCAACAGAGATATAGAGAGGATATTGAAAAAAATATTACAAATACATCGAGAGAATGGGGAAAAAAAATTTAGGAGGCAACATAGGCATACAACACCACCTGGAAAACCACCATAGGGTTAATGCCTTGTGAACTAGTTTATGGAAAAATATTACCGTTTCCCATCGAGCTCGAGCTCAAAACTTTGAGAACAATAGTAGAAGTTAAAATGGACTTATCAACAACACAACAAGAAAGATTGCTTAAGCTTAATCAACTAGATGAACTCAGACAACAAACCCTTTATCACACATAGGTGATCCAAAATCAAAGAAACCTATGGCATGATAAATTTATAAAGACTAAATACTTCAAACAAGGAAATTGGGCCCTATGATATGACTCAAGGTTTAAGGATTTCAAAGGCAAGTTAAGAGACATATGGTTGGGACCTCACCAGGTTGACATCATTTTTTACAATGGTTCTCTCGGAATATCAACAACAGATGAAAATCAAATACCAATGTTGGTCAATGGGACTCGACTGAAACTCTATAAGAAGCCGCTGACAAGGACAAAATTCACTGAAGTATTGGATAATTTTTGGACGATGAGGTTCTGCATTGATTTGCGGATGAGGTCCTGCATTCATTTTTGGATGATGAGGTCTCGCATTCATTTGTAGATGATGAGGTACTTCATTCATTTACAGATGATGAGGCATTGCATTCATTTGCAGAGGATGAGGTCCTACATTAATTTACGGATAGGGTCCTGCATTCATTTGCGGATGATGATGTTCCATTATTTTTCATGTTGTGGGTGATTCCACATTCATTTGTGGATGTTGTTTAGTATTTGTATACAAATTATATTATAGGTGATGCTCAAGATGATGATGCTCATGATGATGTTCTGAGATGATAATTCTTGTGATGATGTTTTGAGATGATGCTTGTCATGATGTTTCATGACAAAAATGATCGTGATGACGAGGCTCATGATGATGCTTGATATGACGATGATCCACGATAATGATGCTCTGTGATGATGTTGTTCCACATATGATGATGATTATATATTTTTTGAGAACATCCTATGACATATAGACTAACCAGTCAGTTGTATAGATGTTGTTGTTGTTACGATTGTTATAGAATGCCTTCCTTGTTAAGAGGGAGTGTTAAAGAAATGTAACTATGAACGATATTATATTTTGTATTATTATTATTATTCCTTCTATTGGGGATGTCATTGATGTAATTGGTCACGTAAAGTCTTGAGGTAAAACCTTCATTGTAAGTCAGGTTAGTAGTACCCACAAAAGTATTATTAAAATGTTATTTTGAGTCTCCCAAGGCAAGTCGATCATGGTTGAGAGGAGAAGTCGTCCCTATTGGTTTATTACGCTTCTCAACTGATCAATATAAATAGGTAAGGTGCCTCCCTCATTTGGATATACTTAGAACTCAAGCAAGATTGTTAGAGAGAGCTAGTCCATATGAGAGGGAGGAAGTAGTCTAGTATTATCTTTGGGTCTTACATTGTACTTGGTTGAAGTCTATATCGAGGAATTTTTGTTGGGTTTTCTCCCCAGCGAGGGTTTCCTAGGATAAATGTTTGTGTTCTCTTTTGTTCTGTTGTGCTTGTTATTCTTTTAGTGATCCTCTTATTTTGGCATAACAACATTTAAAAAATTAACAAAATGGAACATGAAGTTTTTAAGTGGAAAAATATTGCCCACATGATAGAGGATCTGAAGGCTTCCAATACCCAGGGCATCATGAGTATGAAATGCACCCCTTAGAGGAAAATCTCTAGGTCATAAAGATGCAATGCTTGGAGGAGAAGAAAGAAGTAATTGAAGAAAATATCATCCTTAACAGATATTTACAAAATTGCGAACTTAAGTTGAAAAATGAAATCAAAGAGAAGGATTAAGTATAAGAGTGATCCAAGAAAGGTTTTAAGATCATGAAGGAAATCATATGTTGTAGGCCACCCTCAAGGGTCTACTTGGTCATTCTAAAGGAGAGATGGATATGGTACCAACTTAATAGGTTACATGAATGACAATTAGAGCATTTAGATACTCCCATTGCTTTTATAGAGACTTGTCATGGGGTTGGGGAGTTGGGTAAGGATAAATTATGTCAGTTTTATTTGCATAATTACATCCTGCGACATTCCTTCCAGTGGTTTCCAAATCCTTATGTGGAGGATGTACAACTAATATATCTATGTTCTTGGCTTTATAATGAAGACAAAAGAGCCACATAAATGCTCCACTATCTTGACACTAATAAATATGCTTAGTTGTGGATTCGAGCACAAGCACCTATAATGGAAACAGTTCTCACTTCCCATGAACTGTTGATCCATGATGAGGAAATGGAAATGGTTCTAAAGGAGAAACAAAGTTTTTCCATCTCTCACTTCAAGGACTTAGTAGCAGAAGAAAACAAAATTAGAATCATGCAGCTCAATAAAAGAAGGTGGAAGGATATCCCTGATGAACTACAAAATCTTGAAATACATTAATCATCTAACTTAGTAAAGGAACTCTTTTGATCTTCGTTATATGTCTCCATAGTGGAAAAAGTAGGAGTGCATAGCATTGGCTTGATATTTAACCTACCATGACTTCTATCTAGTAACAATCAGGAATGGGATAAGGAAGACGAAGCAACAAATTAGGAGTAGATTAAGGAAAATAAAGTATTCCATAAGGCAGAGGCTACAACTAGTTTCTATGCTTGCATGGTTAGACTAGAAGATAATCTTGAACGTACAGAGGACCTGAACCAATAGTTTGATTGTACAAAGACGTGCAATAGGGTCGTTGGGAGAAGATGATGGCTCCCAACGTTAGGTAGGAAAAGGAGTTCAATTCCTTCCTTGATTAGTCATTCAAGACCCAAAAGGAAAGGAAATATGGTAATACGTATATGAATAATGTGTACATCCTAGTTAGAATTATATAAAGATTTAAGTTTATCTATTTAGATGTTGTAGTCTTCCTTTTTCTAACTAATATACATAAATAATACTATTGGGTTGATTTCCAGCAGTTCCTTTTGGCACAATCTTATAAATGACACATTTTTGGCATATAAATATATTGAGCCCAGTTGTGTTCAATGGAACAAAAGATCACAACAATTTACTCGTATCTCTAATTTTGGCGAAGTTTAGATTGATCCGAAGAAGTCCCAGTTTTGTAGTAGTTTGTTGTGCCCAATGCACAAATCAAGCAGAGAAACGGATAGAAATATAGTTTTTTGGGTGCAATAATCAATGTTCAACAAACTCCAACACCACAACATAATGAGGTGTAGTCCCTGAAGACTAAGTATGTCTAAACAACTACCAGAAATCAAGTTGTTTTGCATGACCATTCATTACACTGACACTCTACACTCTACACTCAGTCATGGCGCATTCACTAAAAGAAGAACTAGTAGTTGTTTATTGTCATAGATAAGATAGTAGATATTTATGAACGATGGCCTAATTTAGAAGAGAAATACCCATTTTTATATGACTTTATTCTCTGTAATTGCAGTTTTTTGAGACAAAGTTGTAAACCATTTATTGTTACAATTCTACACCCTTTTAATGAAAAGCAAGTTGATTAGCATATTTTCTTGACTTTTTCATAGCGTTCCTATTTTGATTTGGGTTAGGTCCCACCCAACGAAAAGTATAGGGACTCTGTTATTAAGTTAGTTTTTGCATTCATAAATGTTTTAGTAGAATAGAGTATTAGTTTACATACTGTAGTATTCTTGCAGACTATAGTCATTCTGAATTTTAGAGTAAAACACATTTCCAGATTGGTTATGAATAATGGTAATCAATGTTTATTTCATGCATTCACACATTTGATCTATTTCCACATGAAATCTTGTGTTATGTATTTGGTAATAGATAAAATCTTCCACTTGTTATGAATACTTGTGTGAAATATTGAGAGTTACTGAATGCAGCTTGAATTTTGCAAACTAAAGGTAGAGAATTAAAAATGAATTTGCTGAAATTCAAAGAAACCATAGAGGAAATATTAGGATTCTTGTTCCTGAGGATACTTAGATTAGGAATAAAATGCCAAAACAAGAAATTAGACCTCATGCCCTTGCAACCTTTAGTCAAAATAGATTTCTTTTTTGTTATGCAATTTTACTATTTTGATTGATTAAATTAGATTTACATGTGACCAGACATAGTTAGTTCCCAGTTGCATACACTGTGCAGGTCCCTCATAAGTTTGTACGGATCCTTGGGTTGATAATTAAAGTAGTGGTTTTAGATATAGCACTCTTTCTGTTGTCTTAGTTCAATAATATACAATATTATTGTTGATTGATTGATCTCATAAAATAGCTTCATGGAGGACACTTGGTGATGAGCTTTTGATCTTTAGGAGACCAATGAAAATTCAACTATGTACTCTTCTTAATTTACTCAACTAATTTTGATTGAGCATGCTTTATCAACAATTTTATGTCAAGACCAACTTAATTTTTGTCCCGTCGTGTGTCACTTCCCAACTCGCTTGAATACCTCCTTGGATCATTGGAGGGCCACCCTTTGATCTTAACTCACACTGGTGAATATTTGCCTCATAAACTAAGTAGGATGAATGCAAAATATTTCCACCTAGATCTGGAACTTCCTTGCCACATATGGGTTTCTCTAAGATAGGTTCAATACGTGGCTCCATCACACTTTACATGTTCTCATCCTAAGAGACCACCTCATGTTTTTCAGCAGGCATGGAAAAATCGATAGAAAAATCAGAGAATAAGAGTACATTTCCAACTAAGAGCTCAGGTGAGAGCCAATGTCATGCACATCTTCTTGGGTCATTTCTGGCTCTTTTGAGAGTCCATAGGATTTTATAGTCAGTTTACCTTCCAATTCTCCTTCTGTTGAGCTTAAATCCTTTAGAGACAGACTCATCTAAGGACTTTTCTTCTCATTCAAGGAGATTGGGGAGGGTTGGGAAGACAATTGTAGGCACAAGTTACAAATCTGGTGATTTGGCTAGAGGTGGGGAGACCATATCCTCCTTATAGATTTTGGAACCACATGGAGGACTAGATTTAGACTCTAAGAGACCTTTTTCCTTCTCTGTTTCTGGATATCTAAATCTTACAGAGCCTAAGATTCCTTCATTTTTCTGTGGTCAACCTCATTCAATTGAATCCTTTGGTGGGTCTCTTCTATTAACACTATTGAGCCTTCTGCCACCCTAAAAAATACTTGGATCCTTATAGTCTTCATAGATCTTGAGGACTCCATATGGAGTGTTTCATCATATTTTTTCCTCCAAATTTTATATTGGAAACACTCAAAGCAATACATCATCACATGACCACATTGATAACAACCACTGTAGTGGAATGGTACATTACATTAGTCCAGGGTTTGTATGTGCAATAGATCTTGCATTATAATTTACACACTATCTTCTAACCCCCTCTTTAGGTTGATTGAGAATAGGAGTTTTTCTAGCGATCGGTTGGAGTAGTATTTGTAGGAGGGGCCAATAATCAATGTTTTTCCAATAAGATTTCCAATCGCTGAGAGGGTTTCGTTGGTATAGAATCCAATTGGAAGGCTTGTGATCTTGACACAGATGGGGTGTCCCTTTGCTTTCTCGCTTTATGGGTCGAAACACGAGTTCCGTGATTTAAGGGACAACCAATAAGAGCTCCAAAACCGCTTAACTTGCAATATTCCGATTGTTTCAACTTCAGTTTGAATTAAAAACCCAAACATCCACAGGAAAGGATGAAAATATATGGATTGTAGGAGATATGATGCTACCAAACTTCCTTATTCTAGTTCCTAAGAGTTTCTCGACAATTCAAGCTATGAAGAACCATTCCAGTAAAGTCATTCCCATAAAATCCAAAATTTTTGTTACCTCGACATCCTCACCCACAATAAGACTAAAATTTTCCTCTTTCTGATTTATGACTTGATGGTTCTAACTTCTAACCTTTTCCAATCCCTTGCATGATGCACCTAATTATTCTTCAATAAGACTAAAATTTCCCTCTTCCTGATTTATGACTTGATGGTTCTGACTTCTAACCTTTTCCAATCCCTCGCATGATGCACCTAATTATTCTTGAGGGGTTGATTGAAAGGGGTCGATTCCCTTCCCAAGATATCTAGGCCAAGCATCCAACCAAATATCTCGCAATCTAGGGGTTTCATCTCATTCTATATGCCTAACCTCATTAGCTTTGCACTTTCATCAAGAATGGGATATTTCTATCTATTTGAGGTATCAACATGATTTGCAATCACTAGTGGCTCAAAGGAGTCTAGAATTGTGGGTTGAATAATGTTGAAGCCTGGGTTATTATCTTCCAAAGGCTCAAAGCAATATTTAATTTGATTGGCCTCCATTGTAGATCTACCTTGATCTGTGCCATAGGTTTGGGTATCTACTATTTTGTCCTTCCCTACCTTCACCAACAACTTGTCACCTTCGAGAGATAAAAACTATGATGTTTCAAGTTCTAGTCATACCATTTCTTCAATCTCTACCCGGTTGGATGTGTCATACAACTCATACTCCAACAAGTTTCCTGGCAGAGCCCTTGGAGGTTCCACCTTTGCACACCTTCCGTCATTTGAATGATGCCAACACTTAATGAGTTCCCGATGAGACCTGAAAATGGCATGGGTGGTATCCATGTTATCTCCTCCTTCATAATAAACTAGCTTAACATCTTCCTTGTGATCCTTATTCAGCCTAACCTCTAACCATAAATAGGGTTAGCAGAGACCGGAGCATTTGGATCTTGTATTCCAATCATTTATTAATGTAAAATGTAGCATAACAAAAATATCAAGTTACACATCTATATACACTATATCTCATCAATGAATTACATAATGTTAGTTATATTCACATTAAATACATTAACCATAAATCATACCATAGCATATAGTCATCTCACTTATCTATATAGAATGATTTCATTCAATTACTATGCTAATATAAGTCTAGCCATAAATGGGGCATTGCACTTTTCTTCTACTCCAAGATTTTTTTTCAAACTTACCCTTTTGTTTTCTACCTTAATTTATTGATCAAAAGTTCTTGTTATGCTAGTTTTAGCTTCTCTTTTTAAAAACATAGTGATTGAAATAGGTAGAGAAGATGTATAAAATTATTCTTGAACATCCTGAGCAGGTTTAGAATTTTTTAAAATTTGATTTGAATTGTGGTAAATATTTGATTAAAATCTTTAATTCTTTATTTTCTAATGATTATAACTTGAAAATTCTAATACCAATAAATTGGGGTTCTCTCATTACTAAAATTGGTTCAAATGGCCACGCAGTGATGGATACAATAGATGAATTAAAATATTAGGTAGAATATTTGTTCGAAGGTACAAGGGAAATTTTGATATACAACAACATTATATTGTACATTCATTAGTGAGATTGTTGATTTAAATGTCTTAATATGATCTTTAGGCTATCAAGATTTCTTTGGGTTAATGTTCTAGATGTTTAGTAAATCATCAAGTTATTGTAGAAAAGCTAGAGCATTTTGAGCTAACCAAGTAGGTTGTTGATTTTATTTCCAACCATAATCCCTCTTGTAGTTTTAGCTTAATGTTATTCGGTAGATTCAATTTTTGAACTAGATTTAACAAAACTTGGAAAAAATAGAGGATGGATTGGTAGGTGAAATTTGGTTTAGAGGTTTAAGAATTTCATCCAAAGAATGAGAAACTAAATAAAATTTATGAGCTTAGAAACAAGTATATTCTTCAATTTTATTAATGTTTCCATGATCCATGGTACAAATTGGAAATTGATGAACAAGAGGAAGTGAGCAAAATATTGCGTAAGTTGACATATATATTCGACTCTGAATTAGGGACAATGAAATAATATTTAACTGTAGGTTCAATATCAATATATTTTTTTTGGTTTGCAATAAATATGAATCCATGCCATCAATTATGGGAGTTTACCTAAAATGAAGGCTTGGTTAACCTTTTCTTCATTTGGGTTACCAAACTTTTCTAGTTTTTTACCTAGTTACCAATGTTAGGTGATGTGAGTGATTAAATATTAAAACCAATTACCTAAAAATAATTCTAATATAAACATAAAAAATAGTCCTAAATTTTAAAAATAATTCTAATATAAATATAAAAAGTAGTCCTAAATTTTAAGCACATATTAAGAACAAAAAAACAAATATGAATTTAACACCTCTAACTTCCATTAATAATAAAAATACTTTATTTTTTTTTAATAATAAAAATTCATAAATAATTAGTAAGATAACAAGGTGATCCAATGTTAAAATTATGACTCATAGCTCCACGTACGCATATAAGCAACCATTAAATGATTGGTAGTAAGAAGAGTCTTAAACCAAATTTTTTTTACAACAATTCCAACAAAAGACATAACTTTTATAACATCAATCATGCCGTCGTTAAAGAATAATGAAGAAAAAGCGGAGTGGAGCCTTGAACTATTTAGAACTCCAATATATGAATGCCAATTTCCACAAGTCAACACTATTCATGGTAACATGCTAAAGCCATGGGTACAAAATACAACATGACAAGAAGCATGAGCCACCTTGAGCGGAGCCATGGCGGGTTAGGGTTTTAGTGCAGTGACGCCATGGTAGAGGCGGTGATTCTACAGCCGGCCGTCGAAGCATTCATGGTGTTTGGTCGTCGGTTGGTTCTGTGCTTCTTGTTTTTCTGCTAAGCAATTTTTCCGACCTTGTTTCTCTTTGGTTTTGGTATCCTATCTTTGGATTTGGTTGCCCTTGTATTTGCGACAAATTTTTGGGGGTCTGTCACCTTTTTACGTTGTTCTTGGCTCCTACATGGGCAAGTCTCGGTGATGCATTTGGCTCATGTATGCGGTCATTTGATGGTCAATGGAGGGTTGCTATCCTGCTTTATTTGTCGGGTTACCACTCTACGAAAGCCGGTGATCTCTGAACCTCAGCTTTTCGGGTTTCCAGGTGTTAGGCTTGGTTGCTGTGGGTTTCTAGAGTCAGATCCTTTGTTTCCGCTGGTGCTTTTCTCTGAGTTGTTGGTCTGACCGCTGAGGCGCTCCCGGGTAAGCTTCTGTAGGATTTTGTGGGTCTTGTCTTTGATTAGTCTCAGTGGTGGTTTTCTTGTTTTTTGTTGGTCTGTACTGACCACTGAGCACATGGACTCCCTCCCCTATGACAAGGGACTAGTACCAACCATGTATTAAAAAAAGTGGGAACTATTTGGTTTTCTGGTGTTAGGGTTTGGTCATTTTATCCACTGTTTGGTCGGTTGCAAGCTGCATGGGGTTTTTTCATCATTATGCCATTTGTATGGTATCTAGGTCATGATTATTTGTTAATTTTTGAGTTTTTCTGTCATGGACTGGATTCTATGACTTGACCTTGGAACCCTGCGTTGGGTTAGGGTTGAGTTGGCCGTTTTTTGCTCCGTTTTTGCAGGCACTGATCGGGTAGGGTTTCAGACTATGGTTGGGTCTGTTTTTGTGATTGTTTCATATCATAGTTGTGGATGGTGGTCTTTTCGGGTTGACATTTTCTCTCTCATTTTGATTTTGGCTGACATTGGGGTTTTTGGTTGATTGGTGGTTAGATGTGGTTTTTTGTTGTAGTCTTCTGACCTGGGGTTTACCTGGGCCTCTATGTCTCGTTCCTCTGCACTTGGTCGGTTTAGGTGGTGGGTGTCTGGGGCTCGAAGGTCCTGACCCCTACTGTGTTAGTGGGTGGTTTTTTCTATGGTGTATTTTCGGGACTTGGGTCAATGGAGGGTCTCTCTCGTTCCCGGTCTAAGCACCATGGTAAGACTATTAGGGCCCAGGAGGGAAAACTCTGTTATGTTCTGGGCCATCATGTGTATATGGATAGGGTTGGCACTTTGTGTAGTCGGGATTTGATCAGTAGGCTGGAATACTGCAACTTAGGTAAAAAAGAGTAGGTGGAATGGGCGTCGACTCACTGGAAGCCCATTTTGACTTATCTCCCGACTATCATTCTGCTGGCGAAAGGGTGGCTGGTGTTTGTTTTCTTAAAAGACTCGCATGCTTCCTTAATCTTAAACTCTCTTTGGAAGATTGGGAAGGGCTCACTTGTTCTAAACCGATGGCACTCGGCCTTTGATCCTCTGTGGGAGCGAGTTGTTAGAAGACATCTATGGGTGTTGCTCCCTGCATTTCCCTTCCCTCTCTAGAGCCGAGACTTTCTTGAAGGCTTGGCGAACACCATTGGACACTTTGTCGCGGTTGAGGATGACTTTCAATTGATTTTTGACAAGCGTATGGCGTGGGTATTGGTCGAAATGGACATCTCTAGAGGTATTCCGGCAGAAATTGAAATCCTATGTAATGAGATGCTCATCTTTCAAAGACTTGACTATCTCCATGTCCCATTCAGGTGCAATTGTTGTCATGATGTCGACCATCTCAAACCCTCCTACCCAGTTCTCCTTCATGGTTCAAGTTCCTCAGCCACTTCTGATGGGTCAAGGTCACCGAGTTGTTTCGATTCGTCCTCAAAAGACTCTCCACTTCATGCACCTGATATATCGGATGGTATGTATAATTCACATTCCCCCTCAATCTTTGATGATATTACTAAGGGTGAATTATTGTTTATCCAGGATGTTGAAGCATGTGCATCTGCTTCGAAACTCTCGGTTGTTAATACCTCGGATGTTTTCCCTTCTGGTTCCCCGCCTTGTCAGGTCTTCCCTCTCCCATCTGTTGAGCCGACAGTATGCTCTCCTTCACCTTCTAAGAGTCGTTAGTGGGGGGACAAAGCTCCCCTCTTCACTTCGAAGGATTTCTTGCCCTTGGTAGGGGATGGGCTTGTGGCTTCTTCATTGCATCCTCCTGATAGTCCTTACTCTTCACTGGCCTTCTCAGATCCTGCACTCATGAAGCCTCTCTCCATTTTTTCCGCAAAGTCTCCTCTCTCTCTGTCTACCCTCCCACTTGACTCTATCTGCTTTGAAAATGTTACGATCCGCAAGCCTCGAAAAAAGCCTCTGTTAGACTCTAGCTTGGATTTTGAAGCACCCTCCTACACTCCGCTGTCTATTAGAATAAAAGATGCTTCTAGAGGTCGAGCAGGTTATCTCCCAAGGGTTCTTAGAGCATTGTCACCCTCCTAGAGTGGTTTGTGATGAAGATCGTCTCTCTCAATATTTGTGGCTTCGGGGGGTTAGCCAAACAAAAAAACCTTCGTGCTCTTTTCCTTTCTCTAGCTCCAGATATGATTTTGATCCAAGAAACTATGTGCAGTCACTTTCCTGCACTTCTTGATTTTTCCAAGATCCTATCAGGTTGGGAGTTTTGTGCGCTTGACGCTATTGGCATTTCGGTGGGTTATTCACTGGATGGAACCCACACTTTGTGCGCTGTAAGGATTTTGAGACTACTGTAGGGATTTTGGTAAATACGAAGTTTCGGGGATCCCCTACTACTTTCTCTATTCTAAACTGTTATGGGCCTTACTCAAATCGTGAATATTTCTGGAGCAGGGTTTTGGCAGGGGACCTTTTGTCACTACCTAGTCTTATCTTAGTTGGTGATTCTAATTTTACCCTAAATGCAGGTGAGATTTGAGGGAATTATATCCGACTGGATTCTCTTGCCCCCTTTTTCACACAACTTCTCTCTGACCATCATTTGGTGGACCTCGCCCCTCCTTGCGCAGGTCCCACTTGGAAAAACGGTAGGGCTGGGATTGATGGTATTAGTAAGAGGCTTGACAAATTCTTGTTCTCTGCAGACTTGGTTCCCTCTCTACATCGATATAGAGTTTGGTCATCCAGGGCTGATGTCTCTGATCATTATCCCATCTATTTTGAATGGAATGTTCCGACTGCTGCACACACTTACCCCTTCAAATTTAATTGGGCCTGGCTCTTGGAGGAGGAATACTCCAAGTTGGTGTCGGATTGTTGGTCCTCCTTGAATTCCCCTCTGGTTTAGGATGGTATGGATAGTTGAGCTCTCAGGCTACGTCAATTAAAAGCAAAGGTAAAAAGCTGGACGAAGGAAAGATCTCGGCATATGAAATTGGAATCTTCGGATATTGAGGATAAAATCAGTGAGCTTCTTGCAGCTTGTCCTTCGTGCATACTTTCGTTGGAAGACACCAGTTTACTTAAGTCCCTTAGAGTTAGGAAGAAAAACATACTTGCTTATGAGCTACTAACTTGGCAGTTAAAGAGTAGAGTTAAGTGGGATGCTCTGGGGGACGCCAACACAAAGTTTTTTCACTCTATTGCCTCAGCTCGCAAAAACTCCAACTCCATTTGGGCTCTACAGAATGAAGATTTGGATTGGATAGAATGTGATGATCAGTTAAAATTGTTGGGTGTTAAGCATTTCTCTGATATTTTCAAGGATGATAACCAGACTAATATTGTGGATCAGTTAAAGGTAGTCAAACTTTTTCCTGCTTTCCTTTCAAGTGAAGAAGCTGATATATTTTCATCGGAGGTATCTATGGGAGAGGTGGAGGGGGCCTTGAACTCCTTCAAGAAGGACAAAATCCCAGGACCAGATGGCTGGCCCATGGAGTTCTTCTTGGGATTTTTTGACTTGCTAGGTGGGGATCTCCTGGCTGCTATGGAATCCTTGCGATCTTCTGGGTTGGTGGCCTCCTCTCTAAACTCAACCTTTATCTCTTTAATTCCTAAAAAATAAAATCCTGTCACCTTTGCAGACTTTAGACCCATTTTCCTCTGTAACCTGACCTACAAGTTGATATCTAAAATCATTGCCCTCAGGCTTAAACCCTTCTTGGATAAATACATCTCCCCTGAACAGTTTGGTTTCCTAAAAAACAGGGAGATTATTGAACCAGTGGGAATCACACAGGAAGCTTTGCATTCTATTAAGACAAAAAAAATTGTGCATTGGTTCTCAAGCTTAATCTAGTAAAAGCTTTTGATCGGGTTAATTAGACATACTTGAGACTTATTTTGCTTCAGATTGGAATTCCTCTGATGGGGGTGAACTGGATAATGGGCTATATCTCTTTAGCAAACTTTGCTTTTCTCATCAATGGCTTACCCTCGGGTTTCGTCACTGCTTCGAGAGGTATTAGGCAGGGCTGCCCTATGTCCCCCTTGTTGTTTATTTTGGTCATTGAAGGTCTCAACTTGCTTTTAAAAGATGCCAAGGTAGGTGGTAAGATCAAGGGCATACCAATTTCTGCATCTCTTACCCTTACTCACCTTCTCTTTGTCGATGATGTTGTGCTTTTTGGTCTTGGTACTTTGGAGGAGTGGCTGGCCTTTGAGGTAATTCTTGAGGCCTTTTGTTCTGCTTCAAGCATGAGCATTAGTGTGAATAAGTCAGGTTTTCTCTACAATGAGTTGGGGGATGGTTTTCTTAATAGCATTCGCCTCTTCCTGCCTTATAATGCTGAACCCATTCATATGGGGTTTAAGTATCTGGGGTATTTTATGAAATTGCTAGGCTATGGGGTGAAGGAATGGCTCTTGATGTTGAGGAGGTTTGAGAAAAGAATTGGAAACTGGGATTTTAAGCTCCTTTCTCTGGGAGGAAGACTTGTTCTCATCTGAGTTGTTCTTTCGAGCTTACTTGTTTATTGGTTTTCCTTGGCTCGGATTCTGGTTTCTATTCTTAATAAGATGAGGCAAAGGATCTTTTCTTTTTTTGTGGGGCTCTAGTAAGAACAAATTTCATTTTCATCTTGTGGATTGGCAGACTCTGGCCAGGCCACTCATTTTGGGGGGCTGGGGCATAAAAACTTTATCTTGGTTCAGCATCTCATTAAGATTCAGTAGTCTTTGGATGGCCCTTAAAGGCTTTGGTATTTGGCTTCATGTCATCTCTGCAAAGTACCTAAAGGAGCAACCTTTGGATGTTTGGCTTAGGAAAAAGAATTTCATGCACAAAGGTTCCTCTATTTTCTGGAATGGATCTATAAAAACCCTCCCTTGGCTTGGAAGATGCCTAAGCTAGAAGGTGGGTAATGGACATGATATTTTTATTGGTTCTAATCCAGTTATTGGTTCCTTGTTGTGCCTCTTTTTCGATCAGGATTTTAGGAGCTATCTATGTGACTATGGGATTTTGACTCTTCAGCATGCGTGGAATCCCTTGGTGGATTCTTAGTCTTATTGGTTAACTTATGATGACTTGAGTTGGGGGGTGAATGGAGATCCGTATGAGATTCTTATATTGCGGGTTTGCAAAATGGTGGTATCTGTCTGGTTGAGGAATTAGACTCTTTGATCTGGTCCTATAACAAAAAGAATAGGAGGGTTATTGCAGCCCTTGTTTATAACTTGATTGTAAATTCTCATATGGTTCCAAGTGAGGATAAATTAATGACTGGGTTGTGGGACTTGTGCTTCCCCCTGAAGATAAAATGCTTTGTCTGGCTAGCATTAAAAAATCAAATTCTAACATGGGACAACCTGGTGGGCAGAGGATGGCATGGACCTGGTAGATGTGGGTTATGTCTCTTGGGAGATGATTTAGTTCAACATTTATTTGTGGATTGTTTTGTTACCAAATACATTTTTGCAGCTTTGGGGAACTTATACCATTACAAGTTGCCTATCTCGGATGACTCCATTGCGGATTTTCTATAGACACAATTCCCATCACTGCTATACTCCTTACTTTGTATTCTAGTGTGTTTGGAATGCATGTAACAAGGCCATTTTGAGGAAAAAAGAATCTCTCTCAGTGTACTTACTAGTAAGGTGGATCTTCTTATCCATAGATTCCCAGTACCAGAAAGAAGGAATAAAATACAGAATATTGGGCCTGTTCTTGTATTGGTATATCTAGTCAGTTTTTTTGATGGTGCTGCAGCAAAGGGGAAGGGAGGAGCTGGAGTATTTCTAGCTATCAGCAATGTTCATTCTTTCCACATCAAGCTGGGGTGTGGTCTGAGTACTAACACGAGGGTTGAATTGCTAGCCTTGTGGACACTTCTGTATTGGGCAAAAGTGCTGGGACTCTCCTCTCTGCATCTTTTTGGAGATTCATCAGTGATCATCAAATGGGCTATTGGCAAGGAAGATTTGGCTTGCCTTGCTTTAGATAACTGGTGTGAGGCCATTAGACAAATGATGCCAATTTTTCTTAGCCTAGAATTGCAACACGTATACAGAGAGCACAATCAGAGTGCAGATGGCTTCTCCAAAGAGGCCTTGGTTTTGGACTCGGGCTTTTGTCATATCTTTGAGTTTTATGATGATTTTGTTATTCAGTTTGGGGAATATAAACTCTTTTAAGTTTTTGTGCTGAAGCTTGGTCTCCTTTTCTCTTATTGGGCACTATGTTTGGATTAGATCCTTGGTTTCTTTTTTCGATCATGGATGGAGGATCTCTCTGGAGGAGTCTTTTGGTCTCTCTTTGTGCTCTCTAGATGGGTGTATGGTTGTCTATTTGGAGAACTCCTACGTTCTCACTCATGTCATGATGAGTTTTTGACCTTCATGGTCTAGCCAATACTTTCTGTCAGTTCGAAACAATATTACTTCATATGTTGATGTCTGTATTGGTCTTACACCAGTTTTGTAATATGCCCTTTGATTCATTATGAATACGAAAGACAAGATTTTATCTTCTGGAAAAAAAAATCAACACTGTTCAAAAGACATTTGAAGCTTTGAAAAATTATGTGAAAAAATCACGTAAATGGAAAATAACAAGCATTTGTGAATTTAGTAGAATCTCGAAGCATAAGAAGTTGAAATAGTTTGACTTTCTCTCTATTAAATTTGTGAAAATAGAACCAAAGTTGAGAAGAATGGGATTTTCTAAGTTAATTAAGATGCCAATTAGAATGGGATTTTCGAGTGACTAAAGTCTATTCCAAACAAAAAAAAGGTGATTCATAATGATAATATCGGATAAAAGGGGTGTTTTAACATATTAAATCAACATTTAAAAAAATAGTTGGTCCATATACGTGGTCGATTTCGAAATAAAATTATGGTTTTATTTTAGGAAATTAATGAAACTTTTTTCTAAAAAAATTGAACTGAGATTTTTTACCCAGTGTTATTCATTTCATTGGGTCAAATATCAAATTTTAAATATTTAACACATACAAATTGAAAGGGGATTTGTTCTCCATTCACAAGAGAAACAAGTGAGATAGAAGCAGAGCTTCAAGTCTCTCCCTAATTTTAAAAAAAATTAAAGATTGTGGTACATTAATGATAGAAAATACAAAATTAAAAAGTTAAGTATTTTGTTATTAAATAATTTAAAATGTTTTGGTTATTTATAGAAAATACTTGCAAATGAAACAAATCCAAAATAGCTTATAATAATCCAAAGTTATTTATGGAAAATAAAACAAATGATTAAAAAAAGAAGGTTGAAGAAGACTCGGGTTGTGTAGGATTGACTTAAAGAAGATTGTCATTGTGGCCTCGCCCATGACCTACAAGTGTTAAATCGACTAAGTTAAGTTAGTATGTTGTCGACATGGAATCTGTAAAAAGGATAACCACACGTAGCCCATGAAGTAGCAGATGGTCCACAAAATGTTTTTGTTGGTATGGATTACCTTCACATTATGGGACTAATATGGCAATGGATTAACCTCGGATTTTTTTAGTCCTTCTCTAATTCGAATTTAAAGAATGAACGTAGTAGAATTCGACCAACACAACATTCATTTCAGCCACACGACGGACGAATTGGAAGATCCCACGCTATTTTTTTTTATGTCATAGTAAAGACGTGGAATGTTTACACTTGTTTGGTAGGGTAAAGCATATATATATCATTAACTTTTTGTAGACTAAAACTAGGCACATTGTAACCATGTTGAAAAAATCAGAAACATGAAAATATTGGTGCGGTTCATCAACTCAAAAAAAATAAAAAAATGAAAGCATTAAAGATTGCAAAATATTTCAGTTTGCTCTAATTAAAGACCATTTTTTCCTAATTTAAGACAGTTTTCCCCTTCGAACCACACTTGAAGTATTTTGTGTCTCCCAAAATAGCAGATAACAAGTGAACAAAAATAGAATAAGCCCCAAAATCACATGTTATAAACAACTATCTCTTTTGCTAAGACAAGTTTTTACCTTGAGATTAATCGATAAGGGGAAGAATAAGTGATTTTGTACTGCAACAAAACCTTTAAACTCAAATCTTATTTAAGGATGGATATATGGCAATTTAGTTTTCATAAGTAACTAGGTGTTAGATTTAATGCAGAAATATCTTCTATGTTTTCTACATCTAGGGTTGTTGTACTTTAAACAACTTCTATGCTGGTGGATCTGATCCACATTTATTGGATATAGATTAGGTTATCAATTTTCTATATATGTAACCTTTATTTAATTAATTCAATGAGTTGAGTGTTTCTCCTCCTGTGTGTTTGAGCGAGCCTTTGTGCTCTGCTGGTTTCCTCCTTGGTTTCTCTATTTTGGTATCAAAGCCAAGTTGAGGGCTGTGTGAGGGGACCAGAAATTGATTGAAGAGTGTGTTGTGTGAGATCCACTGTCTGTGGAGAAATCGCTGCGTGGGAGCCTGCTGAAATTGCTGGGCGTGGAAAAATTGTGGAAGCTTGGAGAAATTGCTATGGAGAAATCGCTCAAGAGAAATCAACGTGGAGGAATCGTTGGATTGGAGAAATTGTTGTGGAGAAGCAGCCGAGGAGAAATCAGCATGGAGAAATCGCTGCATGGTAAATATATTTTTCTCTCCATCAAGTGAGTTGGTAAATTTGTTTTTACTAAGATAAGGACAAACCGGGCTGCTGAGAGATCACGTGTAAATTCACTTTATTGACATACAACAACTAAAATCAAGAGTGAAAAGTCTACTCACTACCAAGAAATCGCAGCCATCCTTTTTGTGTGAAGGTCATCACGTGGACCGACGACGCCTCTCCAATATTTTTTTCTTCTTTCTATGTTGGATGGCGCATTTGCTGCAGGTGGACAGAGCGTCGACTGGTGCATCTGTGGAACTCTACTAAGCGCCGACGACGCTTATCAGTAAGGGCTAAAGAGTGCCGAACTGCCCTAACTTACATGGATTTCTTGCCGATGCCGGATCTGGTCCTGGCAATGAGCGCCAGGTTATTTGCTTATTTTCTAGTCAAGAGGTGAGCTAGATTTTTTTTTTCTTGTCCTCTCCGATTGGAATTATCTTTCCAGCACTGTAAAAATGGCATATATGTCATTGGCTGATTTATACATTACTGAAACATCAAAATTAAACGGGGAAAATGATGTAAATTGAAAATTCAAGCTGATTATTGTGCTTGAAGCACTTAGTTTGTGGTCGATTGTGAAAGGGGATGAACAAAAGCCGACAGATCCATTAGCTCTCTCAGATTGGAATTCGTGGGAAACTCAAGCAAAGGTGTTGATTCATATGTCTGTAAAATACAGCATCATACCTCACATCAAAAATTCTAAGACGTCTAAAGACACATGGGACAAACTGAAAGGTCTATATGAGGCATCTGACTCTAATAGAATTTTGTTTTTAAAGACAAAATTATTGTCTATCAAGATGGATGTGAATGAAACAATGAATAAATACCTCTCCCGCATCAAAGACTTCAGAGATAGTTTGGGTGACATAGGTGAAGAAGTATCTAGTACTAATCTGGTATCTATCACATTAAAAGCTATGTTGCCAGATTATAAAATATTCATTTTAGCACTTGCAGCAAGACGGACCCCTCCTACATTTGTAGAGCTCAGTGGAATCTTGATACAAGAAGAAGAAAGGATGAATATGTATGAGCATGAATCTTAGTCTTCATATCAGGTGTTGATGGCAAGAGGTAGATTCCTACATAGAGGCAATCACTAGAATCCACATAGAGGCAAGTTTCATGCAAGACACAGAGGTATGTCACACAATGACTCTAGTGCTAATAAAGATGTTGTATGCCATTATTGTGGCAAATCAGGTCACATAGCTATAGATTGTTTTAAGAAGATAAACATTGATTCCAATAACAGATACAGAAAACATAATGGAAATTATGTTAGAAAAGACACCCCGGATGTCAATGGATTTAAAAACCTAAGACTTTTTATATATGAACATGCTATGTCTGCTGAGACAGATGATGGAAATGCATGGTTCATAGATTCAGGTGCATCTTCCCACATGTCCTGTAATAAAGATTGGTATGATGAGTATTATGAAAATTTTGGTGGCACACACATCTATTTAGGTGATAACATGTCTCACAAATTCCTAGGTTATGGAGTGATAAGTGCTAACCTATTTGATGGACAATTTAAACAGATACATAATGTGATGTATGTCCCAGGCATCAAGAAGAACTTAATATCTATTTTTGCTATCACCGATAATGATATGAAAGTTGAATTTGATAAATACAAGTGCCATTTGAAAGATGTCCAAGATCATTACAAGGTTATAGCAACAGGATCCTGACTTGGTGGATTGTACAAGCTGGATGCAATCAAGGACAATAATTGGGCACTAGCAGCATCAACTATTTCAGATGTCGAATTGTGGAATCAAAGGCATGGACACCTAAATCATAATGATCTCATGTTATTACAGAAAAAGTCGATGGTTGAGGGTCTTCCTGTCATTAAAAATGATCATATTGTTCAATGTGTTGCATGTGCACTCGGTAAACAACACCGATATGAATTTCCTAACCATGAAGAGAAGAGGCAGACTAAACTCCTTGAACTAATACACACTGATGTATTTGGGCCTATGTAGACCAGATCACTTGGTGGTGCATGGTACTTTCTGATATTTGTTGATGACAGATCCAAGTTCACATGTGCTTGCTTCATCAGAAGGAAAAATGATGTATTCAAATACTTCAAGGAATTCAGAATCAAAGTTGAGAAGCAGACATGTAAATACATTAAAATCCTCAGATCAGATCAAGGTGGTGAGTACACTTCTGGAGCTTTTACAAGAAAATGGAATCTAACAACAATTCACAGTAACAGATACACCTCAGCAAAATGGTATTGCTGAAAGGAAAAACAGAACATTGGTGGAATGTGCTTGCATCATGCTACAAGGTAAGAACATTTCTAATGGCTTTTGGGCTGAAGCAATTAACACTATTGTGTATTTAAAGAATAGGAGTCCAACAAAGAAACTAGAACTTCAAACCCCATTTGAAGTCTTTTATGGCTATAAACCTGAAATTAGCCATTTAAGAATATTTGGTTCTATGGATTTTGCACACATACCTAAAGATGACAGAAAGAAATTGGACGCAAAATCCATAGAGTTTATCTTTGTTGGATACTGTGATTATTAGAAAGCATACAAATTGTTTCATCCTAGTTCACACAAATTAATTGCTAGTAGAGATGTTTTATTTCATGAAAATACAGATATGTGTAACAGGATGAATATTGCTAATGAAGAACTGATCCTAGATGAGCATGTCAGAATAGATAAAATTCTTCAAAAAGTGTAGGATCAGCAGCAGGTGCAAGAACAACAGCAAGTTTAGGAACATGAATCAAGCATGAGTGCAACTACCTCAGATGATGAAACAACAGAAGAAAGAAGAATTATGGATGGAACTCCAACAGGTACTGTAGTACCTAGAAGGTCATCTCGTCAAACTCATCCTCTAGTAAAGTTTAGAGATTATGCCTTGATGACTAGCATAATGAATGTCATAGAGCCAGTAAATTATGAACAAGCCAAAGATAAGGAAGAATCGGTAACTGCAATGAATGAAGAATATAATTCTATTATGAGAAACAAAACTTGGGATTTAGTAGAATTACCTAAAGATAAAGTACCCATATGATCAAAATGGCTATTCAAATCTAAACTTAAAGCAAATGGTGGCTATTCAAATCTAAACTTAGTTGCAAAATTTTATTCTTAGCAAGAGGGGATTGACTTTGAAGAGACATATGCACCAATAGCTAAGTTAAACACTATCAGATTGTTAGTTGCACTAGCTACTAAACATAACTAGAGAATACTCCAGTTAGATGTCAAATATGCTTTTCTAAATAGTGATTTAAAAGAGGAAGTATACTTAGTGCAGCCTGAAGGTTTTGTTTAGAAAGGACAGGAGCAGCTTGTGTGCAGGTTAAAGAAAGCAATCTATGGACTAAAACAAGCTCCTAGATCATGGTACATCAAGATTGACACCTTCTTCAAACATCAAGGATTTCTCAAAAGTAAAAATGATTCAAGCTTATATATTAAATTAGATAAACAAGGGAATGTTTGCTTGATATCCCTATATGTGGATGATCCTATCATTACAGGTGGAGCATATCAATTACTTGCAGATATTAAAAGTAATTTGTCACATGAATTTGAAATGAAAGACCTTGGTGACTTACACTATTGTTTAGGGATTGCTTTTTGGAGAGAATATGGTAAAACATTCATCACTCAAAGAAAATATGCACGAGAAATACTTCACAGATTTCAAATGAGTGAATGCAAATCTATATCCACTCCTTTGGATCAAAATATCAAATTATACAACAGTGGTGGATCTAAAGAAGCTGATGGTACTTTGTATCGTCAACTAGTAGGTAGTATGAACTACCTCACTACTACAAGTCCAGACCTATCATATTATGTTAGCATCCTTAATCAGTTCTTGGCTAAGCCATGCGAAACACATTGGAAATCTGCAAAGCAGGTCCTAAGATATTTAAAAGGAACTATTGATTATGGTCTTTTATATATTGATGTATCTGATTTTTAGTTGGTAGATTACTTTGACTCTAACTAGGCAGGAAATCCCGATGACAGAAAATCCACTTCTGGATATGCATTTAATATTGGTTTGGGAGTCATATCATGGAGCAGTGAGAAACAACCAACTGTTTCTTTGTCATCCACAGAAGCTGAATACAAAGCGTTAACCAGTGCTACTTGTGAAGCCATTTGGTTGAGGCGCATTCTTGAAAAGGTTGGAACATAACAAAAACAAGCTATCAGAATCCAGTGTGACAATCAAAGCTCAATTAAGCTGGCACACAATCTAGTCTATCATGCCATATCTAAACATATTGAGCTACAACATCATTTTGTCAGAGAAAAGATTGAGCCTCAGGAAATTGAACTCATCTATTGTAACACAATTGAAAATGTTGCCGATGTGTTTACTAAACTTGTTGGAAGGATCCATTTTGAGGATCTTAGGAAGAAATTATGTGTTATCAAAAATCCATTTATGCATTAAGGGAGGTTGTTAGATTTAATGCAGAAATATCTTATGTTTTTTCTATATCTAGGGTTGTTGTTCAAACAACTCCTATGCTGGTGGATCTAATCCACATTTATTGGATCTATATTAGGTTATCAATTTTCTATATATGTAACCTTTATTTCATTAATTCAATGAGTTGAGTGTTTCTCCTTCTGTGTGTTTGAGCGAGCCTTTGTGCTTTGCTAGTTTCCTCCTTGGTTTCTGTATTTCTAGGTGCATTAGGGGAATTTTGAGGTAAAAAATGGGCCTCAAAACAAAATTTATACCATTAAAAATCACTTTACAAGAACCAATAGGATTCAAGATGATGATGTCAACCATAAGGGTAAAATTTGTAAAAAAAAATGGAGGGAAAAAGAAAAAACTAATTTTCTTATTTTATCATACTTTTGACATATCTCTTTATCGATTCAGGTACCCACGACACCAAAAAATGAAAATTTCAATAAAAAACGTTTTTTAGTAGAAAATTTCAATAAAAGAACTGATAAAGAGATATGTCAAAAATACGATAAGAAAAAATAGTTTTTCTTTTACCCGTACACAATTTAGAACTTTTATTTTATTATTATAACTCTTATTTTATTATTTCTCTTATGAGACCAATTTTAGACCTCAAAAATCCCCTCATCATAATATCATTTATAATTGGCCAAATATAGCACCTCCCGATGAGTTGTGATATTACCTTAGTAAACCCAAAATAGATTTGAAGACTAAAATGAAGTAATGGAAATAGGCTTACAAACATAAAAAATTCCATGAACAATAATAATTTAACTGTTCTTCACGACATTAATTAACAAAGATTCTTTCATTAAAATGGTTGATAAGAGGATTATTATTTTGCAACTCTAGTAACTCTACAAATTCCTATTTTAGTCTTGGGCACTAAATGACATTCTTGTTTAGAAATTAAAAAGACTAGGACTTACTTAAGCCATATATGAAATCTGATATCTCTTATTAATTACACTTCAATGAGAAATTTAGAACTTATAATCATTACAAAACCTATTGTTCCTCATAATATTCTAGATTGTGTAAAGGTCCAGGTCCATATGGACATAGAATAATGTAAATCGAAAGAGAAAGAAAGTAGCGGGTCAACCATACAAAAATTCTGCATTCAATCCCAAATTAAGTAAATAGATTCCAATCCAAAACAACACTGGGCTGCAAGCACTTGTAAATTTACAGGTATCGCAGATTCTGATGACCTGCAAAACAAAAGAAAAGAAAAGAAGCTGAAGCTGAGAAGACGATAAAATCTTGCTGTTATTGATCTCTTTGGAAAAAGTACCACTCGTCTCTCTAGTCATCTTCTACCATTTAACATTACCATTAATCAAATGATGGAGGTCAATCAATACATATATATATATATATATATACATACATGGACAGATTCAAGTATGAGCTAGCATAGCATAGATTGGCCATGTGTTGAACTCATTGAACTTTCCAAATTAAAATTAGCATCGCATAATACCAGGGCGAGGCACAATGCCACGTGGCAGAGAGCGGGAGGAGGAAAAGTAGCGAATGTAGGAGGGCTCCAAAACAAGGGTGAAAGGAATACGGAGGCATGTCCAAACAGGTGGCAAGAGGCAGGAGGTATTTCCAACTCCCTGCAAACAAACAGTGATGTAATGCATCACGCAGGGTGCAAAGAAAAACAACCCACTGCATATCAAGATCAAAGCAATCCCACATTTGCACGTCATTTGTGAAGACTAAGGAAAAAACAAAAGGCTAACCCACATAGCATATTGATAAAATTAAAAATCAAACAAATATTGGCGTTCACATTGTTTAGGAATTTTGTTTTGGACTTTCACATTGTTTTGCATATGCGATCTATATGCAAAGATACCAACAATGATTCCTGGAACATGAAGAACTATCTTGGACCACTTTTAGACACCTACATTCAGTTCCCAAGGTAAGTTTCTTTCCTTTGGACACCCGCAATCAGTTCCCAAGGTGAGATGGTTGCCTACAACATGAAATAATTTATTCTTAATGTAATTAATTACTTTTTGCAGTGTGACAAGAAAGTAAAGCTTCCTTTATAATTTGCAATCTGTACTATCATTGTGAAATGTTGGAGCTCTTAAATTGATAAGAATGGACTGTAAGATAAGTGCTATTAGTGATCTTACATATGCCATAAAATATTTAGCACACACAAACAAATCCACTTCACTACAAGGTTTCTTTAACATCTAATGTTTTTAAAATAAAATTTTGGAGTACTGGACATATGGTTTTGGCAAGTATAATTGATGGATTTATGTCCGGTTTGGAAAAAAAAAAATTTCCAATCTCATGGGGAATATATTTTGGATGACTTGTTGTCAGTTGGAATGCATTCAACATAAGGATATCATACCCTTCAGTTTCATTTATTCACAGTTGCAACATTAGTTCAAATTTCATTTAGGTATCAACAAATGTGAACGTGCCAAACTCATTAATATTGTAGGAACAACAAACCAACTTTTTCTATGTCATGTAATGTAGGAATGGCATGGTTTAACAATATCGCTTAAAAATACTTAGATGTTTCATAACTAGAATTGCTTAAAAATACTTACTGTAATGATCCAATCAGACCAGATTGGTCATTAGCTCACTTTTCTCAAAAGAATTAACAACTATGAGTGCAAGGGGGTTTGTACTAGTTAATTGTGTAGGGATCAAGGTGTAGGTCCAAATAAAGAAAGGAAAGAGGGTTGTGATAGCTCAAGTTCCTATGCACAATGTGCTGGGACCATTTATGTTTCAAACATCATCAAGGTTGAAGTCTACTCTAAGGCTCCTAGGCACCCCGACATATGCAAACTAAAACCTTTGGTTCTCACTTCCTAGAAACTAGTAGTGAGGAAATTTGAATAAGGGAAGATTGAAGATCTCTTATACACTGTAATATATCAATAATAATATGTTTGTGTAGGTTTAGAAAATATTTGGAATCCTAAAGGGGTCGCACAAGCAAAACTACCCTCTAGGACTACATAAAAGGCTTCACTTCTGGGATTCCCAAACATAGGAGGAGAGTTATGAATGTTCAATTTCATACTTGGGATATATCAATTATCATGTTACTGAACATTCAGAAAAAAAAAAAAAAAAAGGAAGTAAATTTGTTTGGCCTAAGCTGACTAATTCAACAAAACTGAAAACTAGTCAATTTTCCTTTGTAATCTAGATAAGGTATAAGAATTCTTTATGAAACACAACCAAACTGATTCAAATTGCTTGAATAATTGCAGATATACATAAACACATCAAATATAACCAATGGGGGCTGAAATGAGTCTCACAGGATGCTCAGAGATAATATCCTCTAGCATAAAACAACATCATTGCATGAAGAAATATACTATGAATTCTTGGGAATTGGAATGAAAAATTTCCCAAATTTTGCAAAATGACTGGTACTTCTATGGATCTGATATCAAGGCCTGTAAATTTCCACTATTAATGGATGAATTCCATTAATCCTCACCTAAGACAGGAAAGGCAGCAAGGGCACACCTCCCAACTGTGACTAGAGGCACATCTCCCTAAGTCTGAGAAGCTAAAGATCTCAATTCAAAAGCATAACTGTCAAAAGATGTGATAGGTGCACTCCTAAATGTTTTTACGAAAGATATAGCTTCTTTAGAAAGAATCCTTTGGCAATGCACTCTCATGAGCTATATTAGAATGTGTTTTCTTTGTGAGATTTTGCTTCGCTTTCCTTATTTTTATTGCTTTGCTGCTTTTGCATTGCCTTTTCTTCTTCTTTTTTTGTCTTTTCTTTCTTTATTATGCTTTTACTCTACTTTCCTTATTTTCCTTCTTTCTTTCCTTTCTTTCCAAAAGCCAGAATTTCCATGCTTTGTCTCCTTGCTTGCTTTGTACTACTTTTTACCTTGGCTCGCCTTCCTCCCAACTTTCTTCCTTTTTGGCAATGTTTCCATAGTTCCAAGCTTTATCCCTTTGTACTACTGCACCCTCCTAGCCACCTCATCTTCACATTATCCAAAAAGTAATTTATTCAAGGGAAATAAAGAAATGTAATTAACTTATGACTTATTACAAACTAAGTTCTAGAAAAAATTAATTGCAATTAATTAATAATTTCTCTCCTTAACCTATAGGGACTTGATGGGATAGGAATTGGACAAGTGACCACCTAAGGAAGGGACATGACACTTACAGAGGAAAATAACTTGCAAGGTGGAGCTGAAGGGGATTAGGCACCTTAGATATATTTTTGGGCTTTCTACACACATCATTGTTCCATGTTGGGTGAGCCTTGTGATATCATACGAACTTTCTCTATGAGAAATGGATCTTCAACACTCGCATCTCCTTGGTTGTCGATGTCTAATGGCTGAAAACTCGAGTTGATGATATGGGTATGTGCCTATTTCCTTCCTAAAAATGAGCCTCGTGTAGTGGAGGCCGACTTGAATTGTGCAAATATAGTAACAAAATTAGCAGTGAATATGGACATAGATTCCCCACTTGCAGTATTGGGTGCAAAAGAAGGAGTGAGATACCACACAAAGAGAAAGGTATTGATTTAGCTATATCAATTTTAAATCTCTCCTCCCAGCTTAAAAAATTGTAAAATATTCTGAACCTGCTTTTGTGTAATGATCCACTTTAAAGAATGGAGCATGCAAAACTTAAAACGATGAATGGAGCATGCCAAACATAAAACAAAGTATGTCATCATTGTTGAGACTCTAATTGAATGCTTTTGCATGCCATAGAATTGAATATCAACATATATTTATGTGAAGGTAGGTCATGGGAAATTCCATGCAAAGTTGTGTGGTTGATGCATTGGGTGTACCTATTAATGGTAAAGGAGATTTAGTGAATACATACTTAGGCACATTGAAGAGAAAACCCCATGTATTAATAAATGTAAATATGTTTCCCATATTTATTCCTCTTAAATGTAAATAGTGTTTGAAGTGGTGGATAGATTTGTCTCTATAGGCCATTTTCAACGAGAAATCATTATTGTCAAATTGGTAGCTTCCAGCGCGCTCGTGTGTGTGTGTGTGTGTGTAATTTTTATTGAATTTTTGAAATAAATTTTAACTAACATATTTTATGTTTGAACACATTACATCTACTATTTACAACAATCTACTACAAGTTATAGGTTTCAGGTTTTCATTAAACATAATATAGAATAAAACTGAAGAAGCTGTAGGATGGGGGAAATGGAACTTTGATATAGTCTTGAAGAAGAAGCCAAAGGTCAAGATATCAATGCAAGTAATTTATAAACATAGTCTAATGATAACAGAACCAACTTTGAGCTAATAGAGTTGGTGGCAACCATGAAAATATTAAGGATGGAAGTGCACAACTGCAGGGTGGATAATGAAAGAATGTTGAGGGATCGGGAGAATCAAAGTCAGTTGAATAACCAAATAATGCAGAGATTGAATTTAATATAGAGGAAAATACAAGTTGGATAAACTTCATTACATGTGAAATAAGATAGAGAATACTCTAGGAAGAGATCCCACAAAATATCTAGACATTCCCAAGACTGCTATCAGAAGTCCTAGACATTATTGTTAGCCAATGGTTTACCTTAACTTTCATAATGTCTTATTGTCACCTTTAATTGTATTATTCATTTAGGATAATAGTGATTCATCCTAAAATGATGACACATATATCTAGTTAGCATTGCCTGGCCTAATCACATGCAAGGTGTTAGGATCCATACCAAATCTCTCAATGAGGTGAAATCATCACTCATTGTACTATATATATGTATCTTTCGTGTGAATTCTAAAATAATTTGAGAGTTGGATAGTTAGCCTTTTTCATCGTATTGTTATTCTTGTGCATATTTTAACATGGTATGAGGTCTCTTATAGTTCTTAACGATCCGATAGTGTTGAGATCCATGATAGTTATCCAAGGGAGGTGTAGATAATGATTCTAAGTT
>LPNX011013534.1:103514-148525 GCA_001517045.1 Pseudotsuga menziesii | reverse complement strand
ATATATATTAGTATGGATTTATTCATCCACAAAGGATCATTTCTAAGTAAAAAAATTCCATTTATGCAATCAAGAAATCTAGCTCAAGCCATCGATATATGGATATTCCTTCCAAAGCGATCTAGAATATACCATATATATTTGAAGGAAAAACCTATGATATGATCAATGATAGTTAGCTCAAGGATATGCACCATGTATATAATGATCTACCTCTTCAAGATATCTATTATCTCCCATATCTTTCCAATGATTCCACTTCATAAATTGAGTGATCTTATTGCAATGATAGTGATTTGCTGCATTCAAACATACATAGTGATCTAGTACTGCAGATCACAAGAATTCAATCCTGATCTAGGAGGATCAACCATTTGACCAAAATTTGTATTCTTGGAATGATTAAGGAAAGGTTACAATTGCATATATCTTAGTGAGAGATTTCCGACGATACCCATTTTTTGAAAATTGGACTTTAGATGAGAAAGTTATGCCATTTTGAAGTTTTGACCTTGGAATAGTCGGGAGTCAAAAGTTGGCATGTATGTTGTTGGATGTTGATTGATAGTTCCGACTACCGACCTTAGACATAAGTATTTAGAAGTTGAGAGTCGGAGGGGATTGTTTATGGACTAGATTTACATTTTCGATTGTCGACTTCCGGAGTTGGAACATGAAAGTCGACATCAGGAAGTCGAAAGTAGATAGTTGAGATTGGACAATCGACTCATGAAAATCATCATCAGATAGTTGGCATTGGAAAGTCGGCATCAACAAAGTCAACATCAACAAATTTGAAAAGGATCACATGTGCTGTCTAGATTTTCAACTTTCGACTTTCGCAGTTGAGATCAACACAGTCTAAGTTGATGGTCCAACATAGTCGGTGGATCTAAATCAACGACCATGAATGGACCTGGGAACTGTTTGACGATCTCACCTATGGATTTGGTTTTTCTGTTATTTTTTGACACTAATTGTTATTTTTATATCATGCATTCGATCTTGGATCTTGTCTTGATGTATAATTTGAGCATGGAGTCATATTTCTTACCTGCTAGGTGTATTGCATATGGATCTAAATGCTACTCGCAAATATAAGAGCCAATTCATTATTCTATTTAAAGCATAGTTGGTCCATGATATGAGGGGAGCACAAAACCTAGAGCACATAGAACATAGAGTGTAGTGGAGTCCAAGGCATGCATAGTCGGCGTGGAATTGATGAATTCGATGGATGCAGAGAATTGTTGGTTGATTTATGTATGAGAATTGACGTCTACACAAAGAAGAGTCTGTAATTTTGGGATTTATAAATCAGTTCAATTGATTACAAAGTTAAAGAGTTACAAAGTTGAGGATGGATTCTAAGCGTGCTCTATGAAGGTTATTGTGAAATTAGATTTTTAAACCTTTTTCTGTTAATATGCAATTGTATGTGTTGCATTTGAAATAAGTTTTGTTATATTTTCCTGGACATTGAAAAACTATAATTGAAGACTTGTTAACCATCCTTGAGAGACTATGAGGGTGAGAGGAGTCTTGTAGAGAACTCTTAGTATTATTGGTAGCATTTAGAATTGCTTTGGCCATATTATTGATGTATGTAACCATCATTTGAAGATTGATTTAAAACACCCCCCATTTGAAGAAAGGACCCGCAGACATAGGCATTTAGATACAAACTCCATTAGCAAAGTAGCACTCTTCAGTTTATGGTTGCATTTGTATTTACTTGCAATTCCTTTTACTTACGTTTTATTTATTTATTTAAGGTTGCTATTTAAAATCATTTAAAGAAGTTTGAAGAAGTTAATAGTTTTGTTGATTTCACACATCTAATCCATGGTTACAAATATCTTGGAAATATTTTCAGATCAGGTGGTATCAGAGCTAGTTAACCAAATACTTTTGAGTTTGCGAATGCTGACTAGATCAATGCTTAAGAGTGGAGAAGGGAAAATTAAAGCATTCAATCAAGAAATTGGATCGATGCATGTTTTCCTGAAATTGGAACTGGATTCACTACTAGGTGAAAGTGATCACCCATCATTAGATGAAGAATTGTCAGAGATTTTATGTCCATGAAATATACGGTAGAAGAAATGTATGCAGAACGAAAGAAATCCAAGGGGGAAGGCACACTCAGGGTTGAAGAAGAAATTGGATATGCAAATTTTGGAAAGGAAATGGGAGTTGATGATGCTCATGGAGATAATTCTAAGTCTTTCCACAAGGCCTTCTATTATATGTCAGATAAGGTAGATCAGTTGTTTGCGTATTACCGAGAGAGACTAGAAAATAAAGAAAATAAGAAGGTAAAAACAGAAGGTGATTCTTTAGGAATTGAAGGAAGTCCTCTTGAACCTTCATCTCCATCTTGAAGTTATATTTATTCTTCCTCATGTTCTTGTTCTCATTATTCTAATAAGAATAAGAAAGATTCTAATAATCCCTTGGTTAATCTTGATGTGGAATTTGATTTACCCATTTTTAATGGAGAACTTGATGCTAAGAAATTAGATAACTGGATTACACAAATCAAAGTTTACTACAAAATTTAGAAACTTGCAGGTGATGAAGAGAAGATCTAGTTGGCCTCACTTCAAGTTGGAGGCACTACTATCATATGGTGGGAAAGAAAAAACCTAGAGGACCTTATCTCTAAAGGTAAAATTATTTTCTAATGGTATGAGTTTATTTTAGCATTGAAAAAACAGTTCTATCCATTCGGTTACATGCAACAGGTTATGATGGAATGACAAAATTTCAGACAGGGTAAAGGTTAGAGTGTGCAATGGTACACACAAGAATTCAAAAAAAGAGATTTAGTGTTGGGTATATCTCCCTATACTCAAGAAACACTTCTTAAATACATAGGAGGATTGCATAGTTACTTAAAACATACAATTTTGATGTTCAATCCTAATAACTTGGATGAAGTGTGTGCCCAAGACACCCATATTGAAGCCAAAGGGAAGAATAATTTTGATAACTTATCCTCGGCTAAATTCAACCATTTGAAATAAGGCAAGGAAAAAGGGAAGATAAATCATACAACTACCTTGAAGAAATGGGATACAAATCTTTCATGTTTGCATTGACAGAGAGATGGGCATGATGCAGAGCATTGTTGGAAGTTTCATCCACATCTGAAGCCAAAATGGGATAAGAATCAGATAAGTAATAAAAAGACCACGAACATAGTCCAAGATGTTAGATCTCAATCCAGAGATGAGATAGCCATGGGTCTTATAGATAATATTTTTGCAGCTGATTGTAGTTCATTTTCTTTTGTTTCAAAGTTTGATATGAGCCATGAGTATACAAACATGACTGAATTATTTCACATAGGAGTAATCTCCAAGAATCCAAAATAAATACACTAATCAATAGTGGACCTTAGGTGAATCTCATTTATGAGTAGGTGGTTAAATATTTGGCATTAGAAATGAAACCACATCCGAATCCATACCCCTTGGGATGGGTGTGTGAAGATCAAAATTGAATGTATCTCATCAGTGCAAATTGAAGTTTTCCATTACAAATGGATTTGTAGACGAGGTTGAGGTGGATGTAGTCCCTTTATTCATTTGAAGGATTGTGCTTGGTAATCCTTATTTATTTGATAGAAAACATATCTTCTTTTAGGGAGCATAATGTCTATAACTTCTTCGAGGAAAATATCAAATAAATAGTGCAATATCATCAATTTAAGAATAATTTTCCCATGATGACCACAACAAAAATAAAACAACATATGAATGCAATTAAAATTTTGTCTTTATATTTGCCGCATAAGAACATTTAGGATCTCAACTTGTGAACGATTATTTGATTGTTAATAGTACGGTAAATAAAGGCAAGTACATTATTGGTTCGATTTCCTTTATATCTATATGTTCAGTGGTGTTACTCATTTTGTTACTAATAAGTGGATTATGATTGGTAAAAGTAACAATGGATGTAGATGTATATGGCATTGAAGGTATTTTTTACTTTAATCAACAATGTTTTTTCTATATTTTCCTTAGTGGTGATGGTACACATGGTTACATTTTAAGCAGGATTGGTGAAAGATACTAGGCAAGTGATGCATCAATTGAATCGTTTATTTTCATAATAATCCCAACTTTCAGTAGTCCAAAAGCTTTTCAATGGGGAGTTTTGATATAGGAGGATCTCCCATTTGACCAAATTTTCTATTCTTCAAATGCTTAAGTAATGGTTACAGTTGCATAGATCTCATTGAGAGTTTTCTGATGATACCCATTTTTTCAAAATTGGACTTAAGATGATAAAGTTATGTCATTTTGAAGTTTTGACCTTGGAACAGTTGGGATTGGAATTCGACATGTATGTTTTTGGTTGTTGGTTAGAGTGTTGAATTCCAACCTTTGACGTCAGTAGTCGAGAGTCGGGAGTCGGAGGGGATTGTTTTTCGATTGAATTGACAACGCCGAATGCTGACTTCTGAATTTGGCATAGGAAAGTTGACAGCAAATAGTCAACATTGGAAAATAGACTCAGGATAATCAACATCAAACAATAGGAATTGGAAATTCGGCATTGACAAATTTGACACTAGCAAAGTCGTCAAGGATCATATGTGTTATTTGGAGTTTCGAAATCTGACTTTTGCAGTCGATATCGACATAGTGTAAGTCGACGGTCAAATATAGTCAATAGATCTAAATCAATGACCGCAAATGAATCTTGGAACTGTTTGACACCTTCGCTTATGGATTTGGTTTTTCTATTTTTTTACACAAATCGTGCTTCTAAGATCATACATTCAATCTTTGATATTATCTTGATGGGTAATTTGAACATGGAATCAAATTTCTTACCTGCTCGGGTGTGTTGCATATGAATCTAAATGCTGCTCATGGATCCAAAAACCAATTCATTATGCTATCTAAGCCATAGTTGGGCGATGGTCTGAGGGGAGCGCAAAAACCAAAGCGTGAAGAACATAGATTACAGTGGAGTGCAAGGCAGGCATAGTCGATGTGGAATCATTGAATTCAATGAATGCAGAGCATTTCTGGTTGATTTATGTATGAGCATTGATGTCTGGATGAAGAAGATTATGGATATTATTTGGGATTTATAAATCAATCCAACTGATTACAGAGTTGCAGATTTACAGAGGAGAGGATGCATTCCAAGAATGCTTTGTGAAGGTTATTGTAAAATTAGAGTTTTAAACCCAATTCCATTAATATGCAATTGTATGTGCTACATTTGGAATAAGTTTTGTTATATTGTCCTGGATATTGCAAAACTGTAATTGAAGACTTGTTAACCATCCTTGAGATATTGTGAGGGTGAGAGGAGTCTTGTAGAGAACTCCTAGTCTTCTTTGCAACATTTGGAATTGTTTTGGCCATATTATTGAAGTCTGTAACCACCATTTGAAGATTGAATTAAAACAGTCCCCATTAGAAGAAATGATCCATATATGTAGGCATTTAGAGCCAAAATTCGTTATCAAAGTAACATTCTTTAGTTTATGGTTGCATTGGTATTTACTTGTAGTTCCTTTACTTCTATGTTTATTTATTTATTTAAGGTTGTTGTTCAAAATCCTTTAAATAAGTTTGAAGAAGTTAATAGTTATGTTGATTTCACACATCTAATTCACGATTAAAAAAATCTTGGAAATATTTCTAGATCAAAGCCAACTGTGAAAGAGGATCTATATTGTATGGAGCTGAGATGAAGAAACATACCCAAATGGAACACACCTCTCGAATCAAGAGAAAAGGAGAAGTGTGGATACGATAGAGCATAGGGGAACATTCAGATTTGGTAATTTTCATTTGTAATTTTTCCATTAAAAACTAAAATATTTTTTTATGCATATAATTCATCTTCATGTTTGGCACTATGTTTTCCTAGAATTAGTGTGCCATATAGTTTCTTTAAGTCAACTTCATAGATCTAAAATCTATATTTGACTGGATCTACACACCAAACTCAAGTATTCCATACCAAATTATATTCCAAATGTCTCAAGATATCCTTCTGTTGATAGGTTTGTTGCCACCAAAAGAATGCATCAACCAATGTTGGTAACCATGCCATTGAAGGAGAGCGATAGAGCATTATCATTTTTCATATACAAGCCTCCATTCACCCAACATGTGTGATCTTCCTATAGCTATTTGACCTCTGCAACAATTCCTACTCAATGAGCACATGGTTTCCATAGAAATCATGATAGAAGAATTCATTTGATTTGAAGGGAATCAAAGGTGGATGAGGATTTATCATCTAGTGGTACTCTACTTCAACAATTGAGACATCCATGTACCCGCGAGCCGGATTTTCTCAACAAATAGTGATCTAAACACACAATTTTCCCAAACTTCTTAGTGATATGAAACTTTCATTCTCCTCTACAATGATTTGGATTATATGCTTAGTAAGATTGCCTCTATGGTGAAATGTGTGGTGAAATTGGTTTGATGAATACATGTGGTTATAGTTTACATGGAAATGAACAACAATGTTGCAATTGAGAATGTACCATGTGTTCATAAGTCCACTGAAAACACACGTTGCCACATACAAAATTTAGACTCTACGCGAATGACCACATAAGTGCATTATCATTTTGGAAATGGGCATAATTGCAAAGAAAGGAAATTTTTTTATGGTTCTATTTTATCCCACATTTATTCCCCCACTCAAAATCCTAAGTGAATTTTAATGGGAGACTGTTAACAATCAAATTAACACCCTTGAGAATGATGGTCTGAAAACATACCTTCATTTCACCTGCAACATGAAGATTGAAATTTGGAACAAATTGAGAGCTTTGATCTCTCATCGGATCGCTATTTCCGTAAATGAAGAAGTATGTGAAGACAAAGGTTTCTCTCAAGAAGTCAAGATCAAAGACTACTTAAGGGCCAAAACCCAGTTTCCACAACTCCCGGAGTAGAAAGAATACATGTCATATGTATTAATTATCCCGAAATCCTAGAAATTCAAGTTAAATGCCTGAAAACCTATGTAAAGTGGGTTTTTGAAGAAAATAATAAAATTTTATCAAAAAGTATAATCCCACATTCATGTTTAGTGATTGGGTGCACATATCCCAATGCTATATAAGAAAGGAATGTGAGGTGAAGTAAAGGACATAAAAATGAAAGCAAAGGCATGCTGAAGGATTTGAAGGCTAAAATGATTTTTTTCCATATCAAGTTCTGGGTGATCAATTTCATGGATGGGAAGGATGGTTTAAATCAAAATAGAAGGTATTCACCTCCACAATTGGATTTTAAGCGCATTCTTCTTATTTTCAATATGATGCAATTCTAGTTTCTTCCCAATTTTGAGTTTGAATTTGTGTTAAATCTGATTTTGAATTCAAGATTTGGTAGATAGATTTAAATTTTTTAAAAGTTTTTCAAGTTCATAGAGGTAGAGATAGAGGTAATTAACTAGAAAGAAAGCTGGTAATGGAGGCCTAAAGGCCATGGATGCTCAAGCAAGGGGATCTTCTACAAGTGGAACGCTTCAAGAGGTTCTTTCCTTTCTTCCTCCCGTCTCTACTCTTTGATGATGCTTATAAATCTCAAGAAAATTTTAAATTTTTGCATGTATTTATGTCAATTAGGACTCACCCACCTATAGTAAGGATAGCGGATGTTATAGACATGTCCCTGCGACAATCTCTACGAACATAATGGTGACTCCACTAGGGTTCTTGGGTTTAAATTTTTTATTTCTTGATTTTTTCCTCTTTTGGGCATTATTTCCTTTAAATATTTCCATTCATGCTTAATTTATATCCTAATACATGTTAATTAAGTTTAGGAGTCTTTGATAATCCCGAAACCAACTTAGATAATCCTTTACACAGTAAAAAATTTTGAAAACGTTTGTGCGAGATCTTGATTTTATTGGAAAAACGCTGGTGCAGAGTGTATACAATAGCATGTACCCTTGAAAAAACTATTTTTCAATTCATAACAGTTGCGTGTATACTTGAAAAACCATTGGTGAACCTCTAGACAATAGCGTTTTGTGCAGAGTGTAGTATTTTGGGTGTAATTTGGGATAGGATTATCTGTTTTGAGTGACTCTTTTTATTGTGGTTATCTTAGGAATCCTAGAAAAAATGTTTGAGAGACTAATTTCATCTAATTTTACTGATATATTGGGATTCTTCAATGATTTTAAAATATGTGTGTGCTTACTAGCTTGAAAATTGTAAAAAAAATGTCAAAAACTAGGAATTGCAAATCACTGTTTTAGGCCTATGTTTAGGGATGATTTTGAAATTTGCAGACTTGTAAACAATAATAGAGACCTGATAGGACCTATAAGGAGAATACTTGAATAATTTAGGATGAATTTCACTTGGATTTGGAAGTCTTAGAAACCTCCTTGAAAAGATAGGAAAATCACTTTAATTAGTAACTTTTTGAGTTTTGTTCAAGTTTTTCTTTGAAAGATTGATCAGATCTTAATGTTTAGGACATATAAATCGTTTTTATCATTTATTTCACTATCAATGTATGAATTTTTTTCTGATTTGGTAACAATCACTTTTTTGCATTAGGAAATTGTAAAAAAATTTAAGAAAATGACACATTGTTTCAATTTATGAACCTTTAGGCCATGAAATTTTGAGTTGCATGAAATTGGTGACCTGAAACACAAAATGAAATCACTATGATGATAGATTTAGAATAATAATTTAAATAAAATGCACAAAAAAATTCAAAAATTTGGACCTCTCACTTAAGATAAATTGAAAGAAAAAATTCCCTCCAAATACCATAAGAATATGACTTAATCAAGTAAACGTCTTTTGGATTGATTAATTCTGAATTTATTGAATCACAATTAGAGATATTTGTAGCTTTAATATTCAATTTTCTTGTGATACGTTTTGTTCAAGCCACTATTATCCTCTTCACTTGCACTTTCGAGTGGCCTTGTGAACAAGAAAGTGGATCTCAAGTGTAACCGTCTAGATTTGATTTTTTGAGCATATTGTTGAGAGCTATGTATCCTCTTCACTCGCACTTTCAAGTGATCTTGTGAATGAGAAACATGGATCTCAAGTATAATAAGAATATTTTGAAGTTTTGAAGCATATTGTTGTTGGGCCCAAAAATGGCCCTTTTTGACCATCCTTAATTACCTCTTTTTGTCCTATCCTACCCCATTGAGCATGCCAAATAAATGTTTTACCCTCACTCTACTCTTTAATCCACCAAGGTAGATTCTGAGCTATTTTGGATCTCCTTCAAGCTTGGTAGAATGAAGGATTAGAAAGTTGCACTTTTTCCAAATTTATTAGAATTCAAATTTAAAATTATATTTAGATACCCATTTAGTAGACAAATAATGTGTAGGATTATTTTTGTGAGATTTTAGTCAATTTTGGGCCTTAGTCATGGTTGGTCAAACCAAGGTAAAAGAGATGCAATTTTACAAACATTTTTGAAGTTGAAATTTGAAAGTGGATTTATCTACCCATTTGAGAGATAAGTGTGTATGTTGTTTTTTGGGGGATTCCAAGTTATTTTGGATCTCATTCAAACATGGCCAAACAAAGGGCTAAAAAGTTGCACTTTTTTCCATTTTTTTGGAATTCAAATTCGAAATAAGATTTAGATACCTATTTGAGAGATATGCATGCACACCTATTTTTTTGAAATTTCGTGTTATTTTGGTCGTTAGTCAAGGTTGGTGACACAAAGGTCTAAGAGATGCACTTTTTTTACTTTCTCAATATAAAAACTTGAAAGTGAATTTAGGTACCCATTTGAGAGAGAAGAATGCATGCATATTTTTTGGGGATTTAGAGCTATTTTTTACCTCAATCAAACTTGGTCAAACCAAGTCCTAAAAGGTTGTACTTTTTTCAATCTTTTAGAATTCAAATTTAAAAGTAGATTTAGACACCCATTTGAGAGATAAGCATGCATAAATATTTTTGCTAGATTTCAAGTTATTTTATACCATAGTTAACGTTAGTCAAACCAAGGTCTACAAGATGCACTTTTCTTGACTTTCTTGATATTGAAATTTGAAAGTGGATTTAGGTACCCATTTGAGAGATAATATTGCGTGTATATGTTTTTGGGGATTGTGAGCTATTTTGGACCTCAATCAAACTTGGTCAAACAAAGGCCTAAAACATTGCATTTTTTCCAATTTCTTAAAATTCAAATTTTAAAGTAGATTTAGACACCCATTCGAGAGGTAAGAATGGATGCCTATTTTTGTTAGATTTGGACCTATTTTGGTCCTCATTCAAGGTTGTTCAAACCAAGGTTCATAATTGAAATTTCAAAGCAGATTTAGGCACCCGTTTAAGAGATAGGTTTCAATTTTCCCAATTTGTCAGAATTAAAATTTAAAACTAGATGTAAATATCCTATAGAGAGATGATCACACACACTCATTCTTGCTATATTTTGAGCTATTTTGGTTTGTAGTCAATGTTGGTCAAACCAAGGTAAGAAAAAGTTACATGTTCCCCACTTTCTCGGAATTGAAATTTAAAGTTGATTTTGGTACCCATATGAGAGATAAGCATCCACGTTCTTTTTTGTTGGATTACAAGCTATTTTACACCTCAATCAAACTTTGTCAAACCAAGGCCTAAAAGGTTGCACTTTTAAACTATTTCTTAGAATTCAAATTTAAATGTAGATTTAGACAGGTATTTGAGAGATAAGCGTGGATGTTTATTTTTGTGAGATTTCAAGCTATTTTGGTCCTTAGTCAAGATTGTTCAAAAGAATCCCGCAATGAACTATAGCGGGGAACCCTTTACCCACATCTGGGAGTGGAAAAGATGCTCCTCCTCCTTTGAATATTCTGGTTCTTCCTTTTGGATATTCGTGGTGGAAACGATGGTGTTGGGCTCTACATCGATAATTTTCTTCCCTCTATCATTCCCCTTCTCGGTTTTTGATTCAGTGTTAAAGTATGCATCTGATTTAGAAGCCTTTATCTCAGCCACCAGTGACTGCTTGGCTCGACACTCACTTGTGTTGTGAGTGGGGCTCTTATGGAACTCGCACCACTTTCCCACTTCCTTCTTTGGCTTCGTAGTGTTTCTCGTTGCTTGTGGTTTTGGTAGGTTGTCCTGAGTCACCATGCCTTGGTTGTGTCCTTGGTTCTGTGGTTTGGGGGCACCTTTCTCTTGCTTTTGATTCACAGATCCAAAGTCTCGCTTTTTCTGTTTGAATTTTTGCTCAATTTTCGTAGCATACCGATATGCCGTACCAAGCGAGGAGATGCCGAGGAACTCCATTTCCTCCTGAATGTATATTTGTATAAAACTGTGGTACTTCAGCACCAAATGTTTCTCTAAATCTTTGATACCCAAATTGGTGCGCAGGGTATGGAACAGATTCATCAGTTCATTCACATCTTGATCTCTTTGCTACCGCAACGTAGTCCATTGTATGTACTTGTCCTCATAGCTCCCCATGGGATAATATTTTCCCTTTATGGCATCTTGGAAAGAATTCCAAGTGGGTATGACCGAGAAAAGAGAGGGTTCCTCCTCGTCGTTTCTCTCACAGTAGGTTTCCCACCAGTCCTTGACATGGGCGGTGGCTTTGAGTAGTGAAAAAGTAATCTTTTCCCGGTCGAAAAAGTCATGAACTGAGAAATATTATTCTAATAGATTCAACCATCCATCTACGGCATTTGCATCTATCTAGCCATCAAATATGGGAATGTCGAAGTTTACTTATATCTTAAAAGGGGTTGCACCTCCAGAGTGGCTGCTAGATGCAGATGCGCCGCCAGTGGGAAGTCGTTGAAGGATCTGGGCGAAGTTATCCATCATCGTGTTCCTTTGTTTTTCAAGGGCCTCCTCGAGCAACATTTTGATAGGATCTTCTGCACCCTCATCTTTCTTTTCATCCCCCATGGGTGGCCGTCGGTATTTGTGAGGTTGATCCTGCAAAGGTTCAACCAGATCGAACCCTAACTCGTTATACCCCGCTCTCATTGGGGACATGCAAACAATGATCGAGAAAGAGCAGATTGCTCTGATACCACTGATCCAGATTTATGCAGGAACACAACAGAATACACTTATAACCATAGAAACAAAGATGCAGTGGAAATAACACTTCATTTCATTAATCAAAGAACCGAAACTTGTTTACATACAGAATGGAAATAAACTAGCTAGTGTTGGTAGCTTATCTCTGAGAAGAGATGTGGCGGCTACATGCCTCTGAAATCTGTGTTACAATCAGGCTCGAAGGCCTATATATTACTGAGAAATAATGGAAACCCTACACATTCAAAAACCTAACCCTAGGAGTTGAAACGTCGGAATGTGGGCCTCGTTGGGTAACTTGGTACATCAATTTCCTAGGGTCATAACTTTGGCATACTACCTCCGTTTGACGTGCATGATACATCGTTAGAAAGATCTATTCAAGGAGTACATCCATGGATACCAAATATATTTTGAGTCTGGGACAGACTCATATTTCCTCGACCATTCGATGCTGAAAAAATGTCGTTTAGGGCCTCAAAATGGCTCCAGAAGTTTAGGACCCGAAAACTGCCAAAAATAGTAGGTTTTGCTACAATCAAGGAAACTCGAAAAATGAAATAAAAAATGGTGGGGGTCCAAGTGGAATAGGTGAGTGGCCACCAATATCCTCCCGGATCTTGGACTATGCTATTTACTAGCGATGCCTGGAATCAGGAGCCTTGCATAGCCAGTCGGGATGACGTCCCTGTGCTAATCCATCATCTTCATAATAGTCCAATTAAAAAGGTGGAGGAATTTCAAGATTCTGGATCTACAGAAAAACTATTTAGGACCTGTAAAAAGAAGTAATTGTGGCAAGTTCTTGTTCCATAGAAGAACATTGAATATTTTTATAATGACCTTTGCTCTAGGAAGATCCCCAATAATGCAGGACTAGACAAGCTCAAATAGAGGTATACCAACCTGGGAAACTTCAATATTAAAGAAGCAATTGAGATGCTTACCGAAACTCATAGAATGGAGAAGGAGCTTAAATGGAGGAAAATATGGGGTGGGAGATGGTGGCCCAAAGTGGCAGCTTTCAGCTGGATTCTCCTCAAAAGACGCATTCTCACATGGGGCAATATTCAGGAAAAAGGGTCATGGGCCTGTCAAGGTGTTGCCTTTGTGAAACAAATAATGACACCATAAACCACCTTCTGGACACATGTCCAATAGCGGAAGCCATATGGGAAAGAGGCACAAGGATTTTCAAAAATAATCATAGACATAAGGTCGCCCAGATTTAACAATTGAAGAATGGTCGAAGAATGCCTTCAAAAGAAAAATCATGAAAAGGGTATTGGAGTTGCTCCTGGGCTTCATTGTCTTGGAAATATGGAAAGCACAGAACATAAGAATCTTTGAAAATAAACAGAGATGGGTTGAGGAAATCTGGAGGTTGATTGAAGCACACTTAAAAGAAACAATAACTTTAACTCTTTGGACCCAGGAAGATTTCACTGAAGAGGAAACTAAAAGATAAATCCTCTATGAATTAGGGATATTCGAGTTACCTGTGAACAATTTGCATCCCATGGAAATGCTTAAGGCCCCGCACAGCTCATATTTTTGGTAGTGTCCCTCGGATGGTTCTTTAAAAATTAACTTTGATGGAGCCACAAAAGGTAATCTGAGACTTGTAGGGTTTGTAGGCGCCATTAGGAACTCCAAGGGCATAATTCTCAACATTTTTGGGGGTAACATTGGAACTAGCACCAACAATCTGTCGGAGCTAAAAGGGCTCATCAATGGGTTATCGTGGGCCTTGCAGCAACAACAGACTCCTTTAACTATATAAGGAGACTCCTTGGTAATCACTAATATTGCACGAAGAATTCAAAATGGTGCAGCCATTGCCCGGGTCTCCAAAAACTGGAGATGGGAACGCAGGCTAATAGAGCTCAGAAGGTTGTTAATGGGAACACCTGCGCTCCATTTCTTGCATGTCAAAAGAGCTGGTAATAAGGTGGTGGATGTTCTGGCCAATGAAGGGGTTGGAAAGAATAACTCTTTCCATGCAAAAGTAAGCAATGACAAAAACAAACGCATGATTTGGTGATGATGTGAAGACTTGGCAGAGGAGGATGTGGGCAGGAGGGATGGTGATCTCCCATGATAGATGCATGATCTACCACTCCCGATGAAGGCCAGGTGCAATCATTCCTCCGTATCAAATCAGTCATTTGACACATCCATCCACATGTGCGTTACCCACATCATGGCCAGACCGACTCAAGTAAGACACGTGATTAGGAATGATGATGATTCACCCCCATTATCCGTGCCAGAAGTGGAAGGATGTGAGGTGATAAATACACCACTTGGAATCAACTCCAAGTACGAGGATTATATGGTTGGGATGGGTGGTAAGCATATGAAGCATATGGAGACAGAAGATGGCACACAAGCACGATCCGGAAGGGACGATCTGGGGACTTGTCACCATAAATAAGGTTGCTTCTCTTGGCGCTAGATGAGCATGAAACGGGGCATGGAAATCGTCCCTTCAGGAATACCGGTGGGGTGATTTCGAGATGGTGTTCTTGGGTTGTTAAAAGCAAAGAAACCCATACAAGGCAACCATCAATGGGGGAAGAGTTGTTGATATTTCACACATTAAGGTGGATATGGAAAAGAATAATGGGCTCTGGGTCTGTAAGGTCGATGCTTTGATGGGTGTGAAATGGAAACATGAGTCAGACTGGATGATGGAAGGATAAATCACCCACAAGAATGGAATGGTTATAAATTTACCCATGGATGGAGACTGGATTATCCTATTCGAGCTACAAATTGATTGTAGTTATCTATCAGTATCTAGTAAGTATTCTTTCGGTGAGATCACGGCTCAATAATGGCGAGTTAGATGACATTAGGGGGAGAGAGTTAGTATCGAAGGGGGGAATATGCCTTTGGCTAGCTCTTCTTCTAATTCCCCACCTATTGATGATGATCTAATTCCTCTAATGTTTAATTCGGGAGCGCAGTCACATGTTCGAGACCCTGGAAATGGTTGAAGACCAGATAACAGTTAAAGAAATTGAACTACTCCAAGAGTACAAGATGCACCAAGGGAGGCCCCTGGTGGCCAATCCTTTCTGGATGGTGTGTATCCTTCTTGCGCATGACATGTAGGCCAAGGCGCAAATGGCGCATGGAATCATGGAATAATTGACTCTAATCCAAAGGGGGCAGTAGGAAAGTGATGCAAGATTCTGGCTACTGGACCTGATTGCGAGTGAATTTTTGGATCGCTTGGTGGAGAAAGCTAAGGAAGCACAACCTCCACCTTCAAACAACTCTCCTCCTCAGTGAGGATTATGGGTGGACTAGTATTTTTGGGCTAATCAAGGTTCCGTGTTTTACATTTTGAATCTTTGGCTACACCTTGTTTCTGTTTAAATATGACTATGTTGGTAAAAGTATCGTATGTCTATGTCTGTTATCTTTTCAGCCAAGAAGGGGTCCAGGAGGGTGTTTTTATTACTCAAAGTTAGTCTCTCTGTAGACATGGGATCAGAGGATGTCAGGCCAGATGTCAGAGGATTTTCTTTGTTTTGGAATATGTAAGTCCATGGGTTGGTTATGTTTCCCTATCAACAAGGAAGGGTACGGGTTTGGGAATTAGGGGTGATTATCGATTGAATTCTTCGAAGAACAACATGGTCAAGCATGGATCTTCCAGCTGGCCAGGTTTGAATGTAAAATCATTTTTGTATCATAATTAATATAATGTGTTCTTGCTTATTAACAAAAAAAAAAATGGGCAAAGTTTGCATTTAACTGACCACACTTTTCTTTAATAGCTTCCCATATGCCCAAAACACATTAATTCCTTTCAACATGTTGATGGAAAATAAATGCAACCTATGGGAGGAAAATATTGAGGATTTTTTTGTAGAAAATTCATACTATGATATTTAATCTAAACTAACAATCCAATGCATAAATCTCTTGTACTAAATCACATTTCCTAAACCAATAATTCCCTTTATTTGTTGCAAAAATTTGAAAAAGAAAAGAAAAAACATACCCAGGTTTTTCTTAAAATGTGTAATAAGATATGAAAAATTATATGAAAATTATTTCCAAATAAAAAAATGATGCTTTTCCAAATATTAAACACCAGCTTTCCCCATACCAGCACATTGAAGTGAATGTTCTGATAAACAATCAAAATCATCAAGCAAATGTGAGATGAAATAATCTCATATTGAACTTATAGACATAAATGCACCCCAAAACAGATTCAGAAAACTCACAAATAACTCACCCTACACACGAGATTTTCCAAAATCTTGCAAGTCAGCTAAGTTTTGTAGAAAATGGCATTTTTTTTGTCTGAAATTTCTTGTTTAAAGAATGACTCATCAACTAACCCATGAGTCCTGCAACATTAGTAATGTCTTCTTTGATTAGCTTGTTGCTAATTGGATATATCCATTGGAGCTAATTATATCTATCAACCATTTTCCTTACATATAGACAATACTCCTATCTAAGGAATGCAATCATTTCCATTGTCATGTATTAATTTCTTGCAATTATTTTTCTTTGACTTTAAGAAAACACCAAATGGTTTCCCTAATCTTAGTGGGTAACACTCAAAATACAAGGTAACATAAATTCCACAAATTGCCTTTAAATTCAATTTATTGTCTTCTAAAAACATAGCTTCTACATATTTAGATCAATCACACAAAAATATCAAAAGACATTCACAATAGATAAGCAGGCCAAAAACAACGAAGCCACACATTGAAAACCAAGGGGGAAATGGTTTGTTGTTCATGTAATCCCATGACAACTGCCATACCAACAAATATATTAGATTGAAGGGTGTTCATAAACAGTCGACTGTTGCATTATTTCTAAGCCTTGAAGCTCTAAGTTTTTTAACCGATACACTTACCATGACAACAGCCATACCAACAAATATATTAGCTTGAAGGGTGTTTATAAACCGTTGACTGTTGCAATATTTTTAAGCCTAGAAGCTCTAGGTTTTTTAATTGATACACTTAGCAGTCTCATGAGAAATAATTTATAGCCATTGATATTTGACTAGATAATAAAATATATATAAGCGCATCCCACTCGCCTTAAATTGAACAAAATACATTTTTGGCTAAGTCACCACCCTCACTAGATTTGGAGGTTAGCTCTACGTAAAATTCACAATAATCAAAGCTCAATAGTGGAGGTCACGAGTCACCACTGATTGTAATGTCAACTCCACTCACAATAATGAGTTCATCTTATGTTGAAAGTTTAAAATAATCAAATTAAATTCCGACAAATCTATCGAACTATAAAATATAAATCTCTATTACTTCTTATAATGTAAACTCTTGTTTTGAAGAACGTGAATTCCCTTGAAGCAAGGTTAAGTTTTGGTTGTGATAGATGCGAACTTATGGATAATATTTATCACATATCCAGGGCATTCAAGGAGTGTGCAAGTCACCTCCCACATTTGATTTAGACCTTATATATATATATATATATGTATATCAAAGGTTAAAACCACGCACTCGTCAAGAAGGGGATCATAGAACTATTATGCCAAAGATGAAGCATCTACTAATTTAACTTGAGCTTGAACTCTTGATTATACATCAAACATAGTATGCCAAGAAGCCTTATGCAAGGGCTCCCGATTATACGGTAAAATTTAAGATAAATAAAAAATACATTTAAATAAATTCATGCAAAATTGCAAATCAATGATGAGTTGAAGTCCATCAAAACACATAGAGGTCCATACAAACACAAAGATGCCACAAGTAATGCAAAACAAGTTCAAGCACACAAAATCCCAAACATGACAAACTTATACAAGATGACTATAACATATATGCAATGCACATACATACAAGTTGTAATTAATCCTTTATCTAGCACTCAAACAAAATGCAACTAAGATGAAAATGGTCCATGGATAAGGATAAGACAAATATTTGTTAATGGTAAGGAATTGTGTTTATGTGATTAGTTGTTGCTTATGTACACTGTCTGAACATATCGTTTGTGCAACACCCTCATCTTTTGAATTTTCTTCTGGCATAACAAATGATTAACAACACATTGTTGGAAACGATTAGAGATTGAACCAACTCTATTGATGGATAGGGGGAAGAGCTTAAAATAATTCAACTACCAAACTTATGGATATAAGCAAGTTTACAAACTCTTCTTTCACAAAACATGCATATACAGAGCACACAACGGAACCCAAAACCACAATTTATATTCATCCATCCTCCAAGTACAACAAAAAAATTAGATATTTATACACAACATCATTTTCACGGTGGTCAGTATTTTCCATCGGGTTGGATTCTATTAAAAACACTATGACAAATGTACTAGTAATACAACGAGATTTGATTTCCCATTGGGATCCAAAATAACATTTTAAACACCGAAAAATTTCCATGTGTCACAATGTGATTGGTTGGCGGACCTTGCCGATCGATCTTTCCATTGTGTTCACCTATTGCGCACACACATACAAAACTTTGCGATCATGATGTGTGTCCTCTTCCTTGCCTTTAATCACACCACAAATGTGCAAACACATGTACCATTGGGAGTCTCCATCAGACCTTGCTCATCGACCCTCATCTAACTGACACCTCCATACAACTCCAATATGCTAACTTAAATATGATGACACATGTCTTGTCGAACTTCTCCATTTGACATCTGGAATACAAAACTTATTTACAAATACGATGTCGTACCTTGATGACCAATATAAATTTTCCACTTATCACATTTTCAGGTTTCTTCGTCATACCTCCAATCTAACACAGTTTTTAGACTCTGTCAATCGACCATCGACATCCATTCTCTTACTTCCACATGTCAACATCCAATTGGTAGTCATACCAAATTCATCGAGGATCCTCTCGATTACACATGTTGACATCGTAGATACAAAATTTCGATGACCTCTTAGATGCAACCACGCGTTGACTTCTGATTTTCTATCAGGTTGATTTCATCAGGTATCTCTGCAAGCTTCTCAACACTAAGACAATTTTCTCAAAACTTCTTCTGTGGGGATTTTGATGCAACGAAAACATTTGAATTAGTACATGAACAAAATAAATACAGATCATGATTCCAATACAACTACCTTCAATTTGACTTCAATTCCATTTCAATGCGAGTAAATTCCTTTATAATTGGTGTATAAACTGCCTTTCTGGTTGATATGATTGTTGACTGATCTGCCATAACTTGATATAATCCGAATTCATCTTGGCTATTGCAAACAATTACTACTCTGAATGGCTTGATTTCTAAGGTACAGGGGTTGGAGAAATAACTACATCTAACACATACGACATATCATATAATTGTGGGAATACAATAAACCCACTTAATACTTAGGATACAAATATTTAATAATTTTTATTAAATTCCTACCCACTAGCTTAGATAGTTGGCATCCACTTGCACCACATGGTCAACACTTGCCATATATACGCCAGGAGTGCTTTTATCATGATTCTGGTTTGATTCTATCCACTTTATTGACCACAAGAATTAGTAAATGTGCCTTCGTGCAAATTTTGTCTTTATTCTTCTTTATTCTAGCTTTTATGTGGATAAGGTAAAGCTAGTCAACTAGGAAACTGTTATCTTTTGTTTCCAATCCATCCTCCATATTCTAGCTTTAGCATGTTTTTCCATCATTCATGACAACTCACTCATGCTTTAGGTATTTCGTGAGGTCCTTGACTAAGTTGGGAAGTTCTTTAGCCACCTATGGGGGCTTATTATATTTGGTAAGTTTGATTTATGAGCTGGCATGAGTTGTCTTCCAGCAACTCAATTTTTCTTTATAAGGATGTATTACTATTGTAATAATCAATCAAATATTTGGTTAATCAATTATTCATTGGATCACTTCTCTTGTATTCAGTCTCTTTATTCTTCTCTATATTTTCCTTTTGCATACTTGTGAGAATTATCTTAGTAACAAGATCTACCTCATGTGCTTCTTCTTTGCATCAAGGATATTTTTCTAACGGTATCAGAGCTACAATTTCTACATGGTATCAGAGCGCACGGTTGTTCAAGTTCAACAGAGTCGAGGAGCTATATGTTCTCTCTACCAGAGCGCATCCAGTGTCCTATCCCTCTCTAAAGAAGATCTTGATTTAAGGTTACAATATTTTCTCCTGTTAATATTTCATATTCTAAACTGGATTCAATAGTATTCAATTCAAAAATCAGAGCAGGAACATATCAAGAATTACTGATAGAAACACATCACAAGATAGACACATCAGTTATCCTGGGAAACCCTCAAGGGGAAGAAACCCCAGAAAAACTTCCTCGATATAATATGTATAAAATAAAACCCTAAAAAAGGTGTTCTCCTCCTTATGTTCTCTCTCTCTCTCTCTCTCTCTCTCTCTCTCTCCCCTATGCACTACTCAAGTGAGTGATTCTGAGTTCAAATAAGAACCACAACTCCTCTATTTATACACAATGAGGTAATTGACTTTTACCCTAGACAAGTCGGCCCCACTAAACTGTCTGGGACGGCTTCACCTAGGAAGACTCAATACAATATATTATATTATTTATTAGGGTAATAAAGACCCAACAAAAGTGGAGGATTTACCTCATGACTCTATGATGACCAAATACAATAGTAACACCCCTCCAGAGGAATAATAACATCTCCCTTGGGTTACATCAGTAAAATACATTTAGAATATCCTTTGAAGTTACAATATTTCAACACTCCCCCTTAACGAGAAGGTTATTCTACTAACAACAACATCACAAACTATAGGACAGCAAAGAGACAATAATTACAATAGTACATCAAGGTAATACATCTATATGTCATAGGAAGTTTTCACAATCAGGAACTGGAACAATTACTCTTCATCTTTTGCATCACATGATCAATTGATCCTTTTGCAGCAACGCTTCGATCTTTCGATCCTTCGTAGCAGCACTTCGATCTTATTGATCCTTTGCAACAACAATTTGATCTTCTTGATCCTTTGCAACAACACTTTGATCTTTTCGATCCTTTGTAGTAGCACTTTGATCTTCTCGATCCTTTGTAGAAGCACTTCGATTTTCTCTATCCTTTGCAGCAACACTTAGATATTCTTGATCCTTTGCAACAACATTTTGATCTTTTGCAGTAGCACTTCGATCTTCTTGACCCTTGTAACAGTACTTCGATCCTTTCAACCCTTTTAGCAATAGTACTTTGATCCTTTCTATCCTTTGTAGTCGTACTTTGATTCTCTCAATCCTTTGCAATTGTGCTTCAATATACTTGACCCTTTTCTATTGTACTTCGATCTACTTCATCCTTTATGGCCACACTACCTATAGTACACATGATCTATTTGTGGGATGATCAATCCTGGTGACTTTAGGACTTGAGTCCAAGGATGATGCAATCCTCCATCAGCATGATCCATGAAATCTATTAGCTGAATCATATAAAAATAAATGTAGATCTCTACCACACCCAGTCCGGCCCTATCGTCCGTGAGGACTCATTGTAGACCATCCATACCACATAGGTTAGGACCAATCCCAAGTGAGTGTTATACTACGATATCTACACTTATGTGTAGGAATACTCTTCCAAGCAAGAATATTGTCTCCAGAGCATATCTCGACTGCATGCAAAATGTCAACCCGTCGTAGAACATCTATACCACATAGGTTAGGATCACTCCCAAGTGATTGTTATACTACAACGTCCGTGAGGACTCATCATAGAGCATCCATACCACTGAGGTTAGAACCACTTCTAAGGGAGTGTTATTCTATGGCATCTACATATGAATGTAGGAATACTCTCTATACAAGAGTATAATATGGAATGTAGATATCGACTACATACACAATGTCATCCTTGTGTCCATGAGGACTCATCGTAGAGAATCCATACCACAAAGGTTAGGACCACTCCTGAGCGAGTGTTATTCTTCGGTATTCACAATTGAATGTGGTACTCTCCATGTGAGAGTAACATCTGCAGGGCCATCCTTAGCTAGTAAGGACCACTATCATGCAAAGAGTGTTATACATGCCATCCTCCAGAGAGGATACTACCATCCACAAGTGAATGTGGGTACTGTCCATGCGAGAGTAGCATCTGCAGGGCCATCCTTAGCAGTAAGGATCACTCTCATGAACAGAGTGTTATACCTGCCATCCTCAAGAGAGGATATTTTCATCCAAAAATAAATTGTAGACCATCATCATCACTGTCATCCATCATCGATGTTAGTATCATCATTACTTCCCCTTTTCTGGGAAGTACCACATTATCAACCTACTCCCCCTTTATCCGAGGAGGGTTCATGTCTTTGACTTGATCTTACTTTTTGAAAAAGGTCCATTTCTTCATCATCTGTAGTCCCATCACTATTCCTCCTTGTGAGGAAAGTCCTTTTCAACTTCACTCGAGATAGAGGCTTGGTTAGTACATCAAAAACTTGCCCATCGGTACTCACATACTGGAGCTTGATGGCTCCCTTTTATACCATATCCCTTATATAAAAATATTGGATTTCTATATGCTTTGATTTGTCATGGAACATCGGATTCTCCGCCATCTTTATATAACTCTAGTTTTCACTGAGAATTACTGTGGTGTCCAACTCCATGTCAAATATCTCTGACATCAACTTCTGAAGCCATATCGCTTCACAACAAGCGGAGAAAGCTGCAATGTACTCTACTTCAGCTATACTGAGAGAAATACTTGATTGTTTCTTACTAAACCATGAGATCATGGTGGATCCCAGACAATAACATCCACTCAAGGTGCTCTCTCTGTATGTGGTACTTCCTTGCCAATCTGGATCCATATATCCATACAATTTGTATTCATGATCTCTCCCATAATATAGTCCCAAATAAATCGCACCTTTTAGGTACCTCATCACATGCTTTTCATCTATCAAGTGAACCTATCTAGGTTTAACGAGATACTGACTCAAGGTGTTCACATCAAAGCATATATCTAGCCTTTTGTTCTTCATATACATTAATGACCCAATAACCTTTCTATAGTGAGTCATGTCCATCAGCTAAGATTTCTACTGCATACTTCCCTCATTCAGAAAGATTCCTTCTGGGATCTTCCACACTTCCATCCCTAGGAAATAATGCATAAATCCAATATCTTTCATCTCGGATTCTTTCGCTAGCTTCTTCTTGAAATCCTTGATTTGTTTCTCATTTCCAGTCAGAAATAGATCATCCACATACATCAATAGTATGACTGGTTCATCATCCATAATATTCATATAAAGATTAGGATCATCTTTACTCTTGGTAAAGCCCATGCTTGTCAAGAAGTTATCTATTCTACCATACCAAGCTCTAGGAGCTTGCTTTAGTCCATACAGAGCCTTTTTCAACTTGCATACATGAGTCATTCTATCTTCGACTTCAAATCCTTGTGTTTGTTTGATGTAAACATGTTCCTCAATCACACCATTAAGGAATATTGTCTTTACATCTATTTGGTGTAAGTCTCACTTCATCATGGAAGCAAGTGCCATGATAGTTATGATGGAATTGTTCCTTGCTACTGGAGAAAATGTTTCTTCATAATTGATCCCCTCTTTCTAAGAGAATCCTCTAGCCACAAATATTGATTTGTGCTTTTCAATACTTCCATCAGCAACATGTTTTATATTGTAGATCCATTTCGAAGATACCACACTCTTATTTTCTGGTTTGGGAACAATATCCCAAACATCATTCTTCATGATCGACTGGTATTCTTCTGTAATTGCTTCAACCCATTCTTTATTCTGTGTAGCCTCCTCATAGCTGGTGGGTTCTTGATCTATGATATCACACATCAAAGCTACATAAGTGGAATATGGCTTTGATCTTTTGCTAGTTCTTGTGGAACCTTTTGGTGCTCCATATATTTCTGCTTCTTGTATGATTTCTCTTACCCAAGCAGGTTTTCTCTTTCGAGAGATATCCATAGTAGGGGGCTCTTGAGGCTCTAGCATGTCATGATCTTCTGATGCTACTATTTCAAGAGTTGGTTCATCTTCTGTCCTTCTGGAAGGTATATCCATTTCATGTACTTCTTCAAGTTGACACCTTCTATACTTCTTAAGAGTTGTCTCTTCATCAACTGTTACATCCCTACTAATCTTGATAAGATGAAATCCTGAAATGTATACCCTGAATGATTTGGATAATTCATAGTATCCTACAAATATTCCCTTCTTTCTAGAAGGATCCAATTTGGTTCTCTTCTCTTTCAGAATATGTGCATATACTGGGCAGCCAAATATCTTAAGATGGCTTACTTCATGTTTCTTTTCAGTATACATCTCTTCAGGAGTCTTGAATTCAAGAGCACTATGAGATAATCTATTTTGCACATATACAGTTGTTCTTGTAGCTTCATCCCATAGGTGCATAGGGAGGTCTTGGTCATGAATCATGGTCTTCACTGCTTCCATGATAGTTCTATTCTTTCTTTCTGCAACACCGTTTTGTTGGGGATTATAGGGAGTGGTTAGTTCCCTCTTTATTCCTGCCTCCTTACATAATGCTTCAAATTCCTTTGAAGTGTATTCTCCACCATTATCTAATCTCATTTTCTTGATTCTCTTTTCTAAGTGGTTCTCTATCAAGGCTTTGAATTCCTTGAACTTCCCAAACATTTCACTCTTATTCTTCAAGAAGTATATCCAAGTATTTCTTGAATAATAATCAATAAATGTGACATAGTACTCATATCCACTCAAGAATATGGATGGCATAGGACCACAAACATCATAATGGATTAGTTCCAACATACCTTTGGTATTTGTTTCACTTTTCAGAAAGGGATTCTTGATGTTCTTTCCCTGTTCACATCCCTTGCAGGTTCCCTCATGTTCAATATTCAGATCTAGTAACCCAGTTACCACCTTTCTCACATAGGGAAACGATTTGTATTTGCTGTGAAAAAATCTCCTATGCCACAGTTCACTTGAGTTGGTAGTCTCATGGACAAGGATCGCCTCTATATGTTCTTTGAGTTTGTACAATCCTCCTTCTACTACAATGACTACAACATCTTCAAGTGTGTTTCCTTTGGACCACATAAGTACTTGTCCATCTATAGAAAAAAACTCTATATCCTTTCTTATCTAGAGCTGATATGGAAAGTAGGTTCTGTTTCAAGCCTGGTACATACAATACTTCCTTCATCTTCATGGAGGTCCCAGATTCAATATTGCATCTTGATTCACCAATACCTTTGATGGGATATTGATAGTCATATCCCAGTGATACCTTCTGGGGAGAGTTCTTCTCTTCAAGTGTTGACAAATTTGTCTTCTTTCCTGTCATGTGCTTAGAGGCACCCCTATCAATAATCCATGTATATTCTCCAAGTGTTATAGACCCAGAGAGTGAAGAGAGTAACACATATTCTTCTACATCTTCACCTCTAGTTTTCTTTCGAGGTCTTTCTTCATCCTCATCTTCAGCTAGATGAACATGATGTATTTTTTTGTTGTTCTTCTTCTTTGGTGACGGACATTTTCTAGCAAGATTTCCTATCTTATGATAGTTGTAGCATTGATACTTTGAGTAATCCTTCTTCTTCTTCTAGAATTTCTTCTTTGAAGGTTTATGATTACTCTTCTTGAAGTTTGGTTGTTTTCTTCCTTTAGTATGGGTAGATAGAGCCTAATCATCTTCTTTGAGGAGGGATTCTCTATTGTATACTATAGATTCTTCTTGTATGCAATATTCCCATAATATGTCAAACTTCATACTTTATTTTCTGGTACACAAAGTCTGGATGAATGAGTCCCAAGCTCTAGTGAGGCCATTGACAGCAGTCATAACTAATTCATCCTCACCAAGGGTATCTCCAATAGCACTTAGTTTCTCTTTTAAATTGGAAACCATTTATTAAATTGAGCACATAGATCTATGGATCAACACACAACTCACTGAATAGATCCCACAATTTTACTCAGGAATTGAAGAATGAAACAGTGCAAAAAATGGTTTGCAGCTATGAATGATTTCATTAATCAAAAGTAATTGGATAATAATTACAATGAAGTACAATGGCTAAATAGCCACATGCAATTCAAATCCATGTGAGGAAATTCTAATTGATTAGACTCTACTTGAATGAATGGTTAACTGACCTTGTGTAAATCATTATCGAAGTTCATCGGAGTTCTAAATCACAACTCAAGTGTCTAATTTAGTGTTGAGTAGTCTAACTCACCGAGGTAGGTGAGTAAATGTGCCTCACCTACATGCAGCCATGCAATCCTAGTGCTAACTAAGTAGAAATGAATGTAAGGGTTTAGAATTGAATGTAAATGACTCCTAACTGAGCTTAACTAGTCACCAACTCAACTCAACTGGCCTTGGTTGGTATCGACACTCCCAGTGGCTCCTAATTTGTAGGGATTGATCTAGGAGGCTCCTAAACTAATGAATGCAAATGAAATTAGTGGCAGTAGGCCTCAATTATTGTTCCCAACACTTTAGTAACTGGAACATGTGCCCCAATTAGGCCAAGTGGACCCAATGGTGCTCATGACTAAAAATAGACTGGAAGGACTCCTGATTTAGACATATGACCAAATTGGACAAGGGAGGATTAATAATCCTAACACCCCCCCTGAATGCTAACTTGGAAAATATGTGGTCCCTGGTAACTAAGACCATAGGTCACCCATTACATCAATCAAAGTAAAGTAACTACTCAATACAAGGAACTGGGGAAAAAACCACATGGGAAAAAATCCCCCCCTCTAACTAAGCAGATAAAATCAGGATTCAAGTTTGAAAAACTTGAAAATGTGTTGCTACAATCTTTGCGATGTAGCGAAATAGGATGCATGATGTTTTGTGCACAGGTATCATGGGGCCTAGCATGTAGAATTCTCCATCTTCTCCCAAAATGATGATGGAAGGAAGGAGGAATGTAACCTTTGTCTCTTGTTGGATGAAGAGGTGCATGATTAGCTATATTCTTATGAATGTAGTGAGACTGGTCCCTTTCCATGTAGCATCTTATAGAGAGCCTATTTCATCTCTTTGAAGTAGGTACGGTTACATGACATAGCGCAAGGGTATTTCCCTTCTGAGTGTCAGATGGATTTCCATTCATCTTCCTAGATTCCAATTTGGAAGGAGGGACTGGATCTGGATTTGAATCACCCTGAATCTCAATCTCATAAACTGATATAGATGGATATGCAATACTAGTGGAAACTGCAAAAGAAGTAGATGAAATGCTTTTACCTTCCCTGGAAAGTGGCTGCTGAGAGTGCACTAGTTCTAAAAATGGCATGAAGTGTGAGAACTCATATATATTGTAGGCATGATTTACAACACCCTTCGCTATGATGTTCCCAATAGAGATATCTGTGATCTCTACTGAGCCAGGACAAAATATGACTCGCTTTGGAGATCTAGTATGAGTCATCTGGTATATAGATAACAGGTTTGTAACTAGGGAGGGAACATAAAGCACATCTTTGAACTTTCCATGTTCAAGCTTAATAGATCCCTTCCCTTTGGTTTTAACTTTACTGTTATTCCCCATCTAAATACTAGGACCATCAAAATACTGCAAAGAAGAGAATGATTCTCTGGATGTAACCATATGATTGGAAGCTCCATAATCAATGAGGAAGGCATGTGTTGTTAAGCAGCTAGGCTTTAGTGCATGGCATGTCTTTTCATATTCTTCAGTTTCTTCTCTATGGTCAGCCTTCCTTGCACTAGAAAATACAGTAATGTTATGTTTCTTCTATAGGAGAGACATCTCATCAATTGTTCTTCTCATACATGTTCTTTCTAGATGAAACTCCCTTCCACAGTAAGAACATAGTGTCTTTCCTTTGACATTCTTCTTGCTTCTCTTCGAACCTGAAGGATCTTTTGATTACTCTTTATCTACATAAGACTCATCCTTTTTATTCCCTTTATCATTCGCTACCTTAGGTCCTCTTGCAACAAGTGCTTGATCTCTGGAATATCGAATGATCCCAATTTGGATCAACTAGTCATGATCTTGAGTGAGAGATTCAATGAAAGAGTTAAGAGTAGGCATATTCTAGTTTGGAGTAGAGAGCTTCACAGAATGAAATGTTGATACAAATACTGAATAGTCTACAGCAAGTTTGGAAAGAATGACATGGATGAGTTGATAATCCTCCTTCTCAACCTTGCACAACTTCAATTGGAACACTAGATGCTTGAATTTTGTGAAGAAGTCATTTAGTGTTTCAAAATTGGCTGGATGGAGAGAGATCAGCTCATTCTCCAGCTAATAGATCCTTAGATCATCCTATTTTTCAAATAAGGAGGAAAGCTTATCCCAAACCTCCTTGGGATTCTTCAATCCATTGATGTGGAAGAGAATATCTCGAGAGATTGAGAGGCACAAGCATCCGTAGGCTTCACCAAGCCTATTCTCGTACTTTTCTTTGTCAACATAATGAATTAGCTCTTTGTATATATCCATTGTGAGTATGAAGAGTCTTTTGGAGCATAGCTACATCTCCATGTCCTCCTTCCACTGGTGGTAGTTGAAAGGAGTGAGAAGGTCCATTGGAGGAGCCATTTAGAATGCAAAGAAGAGGACTGAGCTGCTATAGCGAATGCAATGAAGGAGACTGAGCTGCTTGTAGCGAATTCTATGAAGAAGAATGATAAACCTATAGATAACATAATCAAATAGACAAAATAAGGTCGAAATACTACATTTTTGGAATTTTCATCACACCCAGCATATTCCTTTACTTGGGATATTAAGTGGTAAATTCTCTACTTCTAGTGCAGTACTGGAAGGAGCAAATTTGCTCAGAAATTGTTTTGATCCAAGTATGGATCTATAGTAGGAGAAGTGCCTTGTCCTGCCAAGGCTCCGATACCATATTAAATTGAGCACATAGATCTATGGATCAACACACAACTCAAAGAATAGATCACACAATTTTACTCAGGAATTGAAGAATGAAACAGTGCAAAAAAATGTCTTGCAACTGTGAATGCTTTCATTAATCAAAAGTAATTGGATAATAATTACAATGAAGTACAATGGCTAAATAGCCACATGAAATTTGAATCCATGTGAGGAAATTCGAATTGATTAGACTCTACTTGACTGAATGGTTAACTGACCTTGTCTAAATCATTATCGGAGTTCATCGGAGTTCTTAATCACAACTTAGGTGTCTAATTCAGTGTTGACTAGTATAAATAACTGAGGTATGTGAGTAAATGCGCCTCACCTGCATGCAACCATGCAATCCTAGCCCTAACTGAGTAGAACTGAATTTAAGTGTTTATAACTGAATGTAACTGACTCCTAACTAAGCTTGACTAGTCACCAACTCAACTCAAGAAACCTTGGTTGGTATCGACACTCCCAGTGGCTCCTAATTTGTAGGGATTGATATAGGAGGATCCTAAAATGAAGCATGCAAGTGCAATCAGTACCAGTAGGCCTCAATTAGTGTTCCCCACACTTTAGTAACTGGATCATGTGCCCCAATTAGGACAAGTGGACCCAATGGTGCTAGTGACTAAAAATATACTGGAAGGACTCCCGATTTAGACATGACTCCTGATTTAGACATATGACCAAATTGGACAAGGGAGGATTAATAATCCTAACACCCTTGTGAAGTAATATTGAATAGATTCTCCTTTTCTCATCTTAGTGCCCTTCTTTTAAGCTCTCAGATTCATCTTTCTGTTGATATTCCTTCCCTCATACATTCTGGAAAGTGCATCATACATTTTCTTAAGTGTCTTCGTAGATGACACTTGAGGGATCAAGTGATCCTTAATTTGAATCAACAATGATCCTCATTTCCTTAATTAGGTATTTTTCATGCTTCTCCTTAGATTAATCTTATTTAGGTTATGCAATCTCATCCTTGATGTACTTTGCAAGGCCATTCTCTTTTAGAATGAGGCCAATCCTATACTTCCACACCAGGAAGTTTTCTAGGCCTTCCAATTTGTCCTCAAGCTTAGTGCTTAGTGCCATATTGTCTAGAAAGTCACTAAAATATCAAATTGATCAAAATTGGAGGCTAACCTTACTAGTAGATGCTCTTAAGGGAGGTGATTTGGTTCACCCAACTGCTTTCTGGAGATCCCAAATCTTCAGTCTTCAAATCCTACTTGCGAGGTTGCAGCACTGCAGAATTTATGGTTCTGTTTCACTGCAGTTTTTTGGTTCACTTCCAAACTAGGGGTTGGATTTCCCAGAGATACATGCACCGAAAAAATTCGATCTAGGGCTCAATAGATTCACTCCAGGAGGGTGCAAATTTATATGCAAAAAGATCTTCAAAACTCCAACTTTTGCAAAAACCCTAATTTCTTCCGGAGAGGGAGGAGAGAGAATGTCACCTTGTGAAAGATGCTCTAATTAGGTTAGCTTTGATACCATGTTAATATTTCATATGCTATACTAGATTCAATAGTATTCAATTCAAAAATCACAACATCATCATATCAATAATCTCTAATAGAAACAAAATCACAACATAGACATAGCATTTATCCTAGGAAATCCTCAAGGGGAAGAAAACCTAACAAAAATTCCTCTGTATAAGATGTATAAAATACAACTCCAAAAATAGGTGTTCTCCTCCTCCTATTCTATCTCTCTCTCCTATGCGCTAATCAAGTGAGTGAGTTTGTGTTCAAATAAGAACCACATCTCCTCTATTTATACACAATGAGCCACCTGACTTTTACCCTAGATAAGTCAGCCCCACTAAACTGTTTGGGCTGACTTCACCTAGGAAGACACAAAACAGTATATTATATTATTTATTAGGGTACTAAATACCCAACACAAGTGGAGGATTTACCTTATGGCTCTATGATGACCAAATACAATAGTAACACCCCATCGAAGGAATAATAATGTCTCCATTGGGTTACATCAGTAAAATACATTTAGAATATCCTTTGAAGTTACAATATTTCAACATCTCCTAGTTTTAATTGTGAAGGTTGCAGAGAGTATCTTCTTGAGTGCATCAACATATCAATATGGATCCTTCTTCAACTATGATATTGAATCCCTTCAACTATCATGAATGGAAAACCCAAATTGGCATTCTATTGCATAGTAAGGGACTCTATAAAGTTTATATGGCTTTATAAAATGAATCAAATTTTGTTGTTGAGAAAGATAAGTGGCATAATAGGTTGGATGAAGCCTATGGATTTCTTTTCCTCTCTATTTCTCCTGATATACTCTTTCATCTAGATGGTTTGACCACTCCAAACTAAGTATGGACCAAACTTGAGTCTCTCTTTGCAATTCAATACGAGTTAAGAGTGCATCTATTGGAGAATGATTTATTATCATTGATTCCAGATATTTTTGATTCCATTGAGGGTTTCTTCACCAAATTCAAGTCACTTGTTCTATTGCTTAAGAAACATGCAATTCCCACAAAGGAATCTCAATTGATCCTTTCCATTCTATCAAACTTGGGTCCTGAATACTCATTTTTTGTGTCTAGTGTGAAAATATGATTCACAACAAGATCTAGGAGCTAAGGTAATCCTCACAACTCAATAAATTCACAAACTATGTAGAAAAATAGTGAAAAGAGAAAAATTAACACATAGGAATAGTGCCAATATCTAAAGTTTCTATTACTTTCCAACAGGTAAATATGTCTAGAACATGTTTATAATACAATAGGAGAAAATCATTATCCTTTGGAGGCAAACTGGATGCATACATGTGGAAGTCTTAGATTGGATGTCAACCCCCCTAGGTGGACCAAGGAGCTCCTAAACCACCTCAAATGGTCACGAATGGCCATGCGAACTTGGATGAAGCATGCTAGGACATAAAGAAGCATAGGATAGACGTGATGGAGTGCATGGGTGAGTGGGAGTGTCTCTAGGCAGCAATAAATGGTCTAAACGAGAAAAAAACACCCAAATACCATGCATGGGTGCCTCTAGTCAACTAGTTTCCATGTTTTAAGGAGTGGGAGTGCACCAAGGAATGAAAATTCATAAATTAGGTTGCATGTGTCTCCATAATGGTCAAATGAGGAGAGTTGGGTGCATTAATGAGTCCAAAACACCAAAGTACCTTGGTAGATCAATGTAACCAAGGTTTGGACCATATGACATAAGTACAAATCAAATTAAAGTGTGTCCTAGGTGTATGTGACCATGGTACTATGTGGTATGATACTATAAACCCCCCCCTTAACCCTGACTTAGTGTAACCACAACAAAAATTGAGGCCTTGCCAACTAAGGCTCAAGTCACCTCTTATTAGTATTTATTTGTCCATATAACCAAGGTAAGGAAGAAAAACTCAAGGGAAAAAACCTCCCCTAAAATATGGACATGGAGAAAAATATGAAAGTGAATATTAGTCATCCCATGTGTCACCCAATCCAATAAGTGATCTCATATAGGTGAATTTCTTCTCTGTGAATCTCTTGGTGAAAATGTCAGCAGTTTTCTCTACAGATGGGAAATACTACAACGATATCACATGTTCATGCAACAAGCTCCGAATGTAGTGCATGTGTATCTCAATGTGATTGGTCCTCTGTCTTTGTACTAGATCAATGGAAATATTTATTGCACTTTTATTGGCACACCAATTGACAATGGGTGAATCAAATGCAAATCCAAGCTCTCCAAGAATGCCTTGCAACCACGCACATTGTGTAGTTGTGTTCACTACTCCTCTGTACTCGGCATCATATGATGTAAGGGATATAGTGTGTTGTTTCTTAATTTACCAGCATATGGTACCATGTTCAAGCATGAATACATAACCTGAAGTGGAATTTTAGTCAATGGAATCTCCATCTCAATCAGAATCAGTAAATCCAACTAGTTCTAGTGGAGAACTAGCAACATAGTGTATCCTGAAGCATTTGGTTCCTTGCACATAATGAGAGAACCTTTTAGCAGGATTCCAATGGATGTCATGATTCTCCTACATATACCTTGCAACAACACCTACTACATAATCCAAATCAGGTCGAGAGTGTGTGAGGTACAACAAGCTCCCAACTAGTTTCCTATACAACGAGTTGTCCACCAATGGAGATGAACCAAAATCACCTAGTTTAAATCCTGAAAGGAAGGGGAACTTGGTTTCCTTAAATTCAACCATTTTTAACTTAAATAATAGGTCTTCAACATCCTTTTATTGGATGACCTTGATCCCTACATCAGATTGCTCAATCTCTAAGCCAGGAAATTGTTTTAGCAATCCAAGGCTAGTCATTGAAAACTAACTATGTAAAGAAGACTTAATTGAACCTATATCATGAATGCAACTTCGAGTGATCAAAATATCATCAACATAAATTACTATGACCTGTAATGAATCACCTATATGCTACAGATATACATTAGGATCATATGTCATCTCTCAAATCCTAGTGAAAGAAGAAAGTTGTCCATCTTGGCATACCAAGCCCTAGGGGATTGCTTGAGGAAATAACGAGACTTATTCAAACTCAAAACAAGTGAAGGGTCATTAATGAAACCTATATTATTCTGCATATAAATATACTCATGAATTTCACCATGAAGAATCACTCTTTACATCCATGGGTGAACCTCCCATCACTTAGATGTAGCAATGGCCAAAACTAGCATGATAGAGTCCATCTTTGCAACCGGTGCAAATGTCTCTGTGTATTCCAATACTTTGAGTTGAGAGAAGCATTTGGAAACCAACATAGAATTTTACTTGATATCAGAACCATAAAAATCCATTTTGGTCCTATAAAACCACTTACATTGCACTAGTTTCCTCTTGGAAGGTAGAGGAACCAACTCCCAAGTTTCATTGTCATACAATGACTTGAACTCTTCTTGCATGGTTTTTTTCCATATTGGGTCAAATGATGCTTCCTAATATTTCTTAGGATATGATAAAAAAAATAATGAATAACCTCTCTGAAATATTCAATTCACAAGTGGAGAAAGCATTGTGAAATTGAGATCTAGTCTTCCTAGAGTCAAGTGAATCTGAAGCAAGATCACCAGTTGCTTGTATGGTTTTCCTAGCCCACTTTGGCCTTATGGGTGAGTCACGACCTGTATGAATGTCATAAAAATCATCTTAAATATCATAATAATATAAATCATAGAAATAATCATCACTTACATCATCATTAAGTGTAGGATGTGAGCATTCCCCCTTGACTAGTTCGATCTCCTACATGAGCTCTTCTTCGAACTGTACACTCCTTTCAATGAATGTTTTTTAAGATGAGGGATCAAATAACTTGTATCCCTTTGAATATTCATAATATCCAACCATAATGGACTCCTTTCTTTGATATTTCAATTCCTTTCTCTTCTCATGAGGAATTCTAGCTCAAGTCTTTGATCCAAAAACCCTAAAATGAGAAACATTGGGCTTGTGACCACTCAAAGCCTCAAATGGAGTTTTCTCTTCCAATGCTTTGTGTGGATCTATGTTATGAACACATGCATTACAATTAATTGCATCATCCCATATCTTATTAAGCAAATAATTATCCTCCATCATGCATGTTACCATCTCTTTTAGAGCTCTGTTCTTGCGCTCTATAATACCATTTTGCTTTGGGGTGCAGGGAACATAATGTTGCATCTGAATGCCACTTTCATGACATAGCTATGGTAAGTTATTTTTTACATAATCCTTTCCATTATTATTCATAACAACGTTGATTTTATTCCCACTCTTGTTCTCAACTAAAGATTTGAACACTTTGAAAGTCTCAAAAAATTCATATATTTGCTTGAAAAAATATACCTAGCAGTACCTTGAAAAATCACCTATGAAAGTCAACACATACCTTGAATTCCCATAGGATGGTGTGGGAAGAGGACATATCGTATTTGAATGGATCAAATCAAGAACTTTTAAATCCCTCCTTTCCTTTCCTTTTTTTATATTTGTGCTCATAATGTCTCCCCACATTGCAACCCTTGTATGTGCCTTTGGAAAACTTGATACTTGGAATCCCTTCAACCATGTTTTCTTTGTTCAGTTGTTGAGGTTAGTTGTAGTTGAGGTGTCCAAACATTTCATTCTATAGTTTTTTGGTCTCATTATCATGTGACAGGATCACATTCCATTGGTAGTAAGGAAGGAAGTGAGAGGACTTATACATTCTCGAATCATGGTTAGCAAAACCCACTGCAACAACTTGGCCTGTAGAAATTTATGAAATATCCACATAATTTTGAGTAAATGTTACTCTCTTGATTGTAACTATGTGTTTCATTTGATATACTGAGAGTAGGTTCACTGCAAAATTAGGCACAAACAACACATTGTTTAAGTACCCATTGTCGAGATCAATCCTACCAATCCCTTTGGCTGGGATATCAAAGTCATCACCCATGAGGATGGATGGACCACTATAAGGATGTAGGGATGAGAAGGAATATTCTATGGAATCCATGTGCCTTGAGGCACCTAAATATATGATGAAGGAAGAGTATCCTGAAGATCTAGAAACCAAAGCATGGAATATTTCCGTGTTCACTGTGCTTGAACCTCCCTATTTATTCCTTGCTTTTTCTGGAAGGGGGGTGTTGTTCTTCTCAAGGAGTTTTACCATCATGTAATTGGTTTTATTCATGCAAGCACTCTATGGGTTCCAACCTTTGTGACAATAAGTGCATTTTCTCTTCTCTTACTTCTTCTTCTCTTTTTCCTTGCTAGGATTCAAACCTCCGTTTGAAAATTTGGGCTTCTCCTACTTCTTCCTTTATTGTTGCTTCGAAACCTTGGCTTTTGTGTTTCCTTTGGATTTATTTGAAACACCTACAGCAAAGTCTTGATCCTTGTAGGATTTGATGGTACCCATTTTCACCAATTTGTCTTGTTCCTGAGTCAAAGACTCCATGAAGTATTGTATTGAAGGAATTCTCCAATTTTGAACTGTCATCTTTCTTGAGTGGAATGTGGAGACAAACATCGAATACTTAAGGCCTAGATTCTAAATAATGGACAATATCAGCTTAGGTACCAAGGATTTGAAATTTGTGAATAAATCATGGATCATCTCATAGTGAGTTGGGCTCAATGAGATCAGCTCATTTTCGAGTTGGTGTCCTCTCATCTCATTAGTCTTCCCAAATAGTGACTTGATATCGATCCATAATTCATTGGGTGTGGTAAGACTGTCTACATGGAAGATAAGGTCACACGAAATACTGAGACAAAGCATTATGAATGCTTCATCCAACCTGTTGAAGTACTTCAACTTTTCCACAACAGAGTTGGGCTCGACCTCAGTTCCCATGGTTACTCTGCAGAGGCCTTTCAAACTCGATTGGATCACCATTTCATCCTTCCATTCAAAATAATTTAATGGGTTAAGCAAGACATGACTCTACTCCATTTCTGCTTGCGCACTGGGTGACAAAGACACTGGAACTACCTACAATGCAAACACTCAATTTTTTCTAAAGGAGGCCCTAGATTGCAACTCAAGCTCTCTAAATTTGACTTGTAGGTCCAAATAGATATGATACCATGTGAAAATTTGATTGACAACAATATCTAGGAGCTAAGGGAATCCTCACAACTCAATAAATTCACAAACTATGCATAAAAATAGTGAAGAGAGAAAGATTAACACATAGGAATAGTGGCAATATATAAAGTTTATGTTATTGTCCAACATGTAAATATGTCTGGAACATTATTAGAGTACAATAGGAGAAAATATTTAGCCTTTGGAGAAAAATTGGATGCATACATGTGGCAGGCTTAGATTGGATCTCAACCCCACCTAGGTGGACCAATGAGCTCCCAAACAACCTCAAACGGTCATGAATGGCCATCTGAACATGGATTAAGCATGCTAGGACATAAATTATGGTATTTTAGGTGTGTTGGAGTGCATGGGTGAGTGGGAGTGGCTCTAGGCAGCAATAAATGGTCCAAAAGAGCCAAAATCACCAAAATACCATGCATGGGCACCTCTGGTCAACCAACTTCCCTATTTTAAGAAGTGGGAGTGCACCAAGGACTGAAAATTCATAAATGAGGGAACATGTGTCTCCATAATGGTCAAATGAGGGTGCTTGGGTGCATTAATTAGTCCAAAACACCCTAGTACCTTGCTAGACCAACATAACCAAGGTTTGGACCATATGACATAAGTACAAAACAAATGAAACTATGTCCTAGGTGTATGTGACAATGTTACTAGGTGGTATGATGCTATAAAACCCCCCGTTAATATTGAATTAGTGTAAACACATCAAAAATTGATGCCTTGGCAACTAAGGCTCAAGTGACCTCTTACAAAAATATATTTGTCCATATAACCAAAGTAAGGAGGAAAAACTCATGGTAACAAAATATCCCCTCAAGAATGGACATGGAGTAAAATATGAAAGTGAATAATAGTCATCACCATGTGTCACCCACTCCAATAAGTGATCTTATATAGGTGAATGTCTTCTATGTGAAGCTCTTGGTGAAAATGCCAACAATTTTCTCTGCAGATGGGAAATATTACAACGATATCACCTACTCATGCACCAAGATATGGATGTAGTACATGTGTATCTCAATGTGCTTGGTCCTATGCCTTTGTAGTAGATCATTGGAAATATTTATTTCACTTTTATTTTCACACCAAATGATAGTGGGTGTATAAAATGAAAATCCAATCTCTCCAAGAATGCCTTGCAACCACACACAATGTGTAGTTGCGTTCACTTCTCCTCTGTACTCGGCCTCAACTGATGAAAGGGGTATAGTGTGTTGTTTCTTACTTGAATAGTATATGGGACCATGAAAAATAATGAATACATAACCTGAAGTGTACTTTTTGTAAATGGAATATCCATCCCAATCAAAATAGGTAAATCCAACTAGTTCTAGTGGAGAACTGGAAGCATAGTGTATCCCAAAGTGTTTGGTTCCTTTCACATAATGCAAGATAATTTTAGTATCCTTCCAATGGATCTCATGAGGATCCTGCATATACCTTTCAACAACACCTACTACATAATCCAAATCACATCAAGATTGTGTTAGGTACAACAAGCTCCCAACTAGTTTCCTATACAACGAGCTGTCCACCAATGGCGATGAACCCAAATCACCTAGTTTCACTCCTGAAAGGAAGGGACACTTGTATTACTTACATTCATCCATTTTTAACTTAAATAACAGGTATGAATCATACTTTTATTGGCTGACCTTGATCTCGGCATCATATTTCTCAATCTCCAAGCCAAGAAATTGTTTCAACAATCCAAGGCTAGTCATTAAAAACTCACTATGCAAAGAGGACTTAATTGAACCTATATCATCAATGAAACTTCCAGTGATAAAAATATAATAAATATAAAATACTATGACCTGGAATTAATCACCTATATTCTTCAAATGTACATTAGGATCATATTTACATCTCGCAAAGCCTAGTGAAAGAAGAAAGTTATCCATCTTGGCATACCAAGACCCAGGGGCTTGCTTGAGGCCATAAAGAAACTTCTTTAACCTGAAAAAAGTGAAGGGTCATGAATGAAACATTCAAGTTTATTCATATAAATATCCTCATGAAGTTCATCATTAATAAAATCACTATTCATATCCATGTGGTGAACCTCCCATCACTTAGATGCAACAATGGCCAAAACTAACATGATAGAGTCCATCTTCGCAACCGGTGCAAATGTATCTGTATAGTCCACTCCTTGGAATTTAGAGAATCCTTTGGAAACCAACCTGAACTTGTACTTTATATTAGAACCACTAGAATCCATTTTGGTCCTATAATCCCACTTACATTGCAGTAGTTTCCTCTTGGAAGGTAGAGGAACCAACTCCCAAGTTTCATTGTCTTACAAAGACTTGAACTCTTATTGCATGGTTTTTTTCCATATTGGATAAATTCATGCTTCCTGATATGTATGATGGTCATATACAACCAACATTAAGTACCTTTCTGAAATATTCAATTCACAAATGGAGAAAGCATTGTGAAATTGAGATATAGTCTTCCTAGAGTCTAGTGGATATCCAACAAGATCACCAACTGCTTGTATGGTTTTATCAACCCAATTTGGCCTTATGGATGATTCACGATATGTATACATGTAATAAAAATCATATTCAATATCATAATCAGAAAAATTACAGAAATAATCATCATTTACATCATCATTAAGTTGAGGATGTGAGCATCCCCCCTTGACTAGTTCGATCTCTTGAATGGGATCTTCTTCAAGCTATACATTCCTTTCAATGAATATTTTATGAGATGGGGGATCAAAGAGTTTGCATCCATTTTCATATTCAGAATATCCAACCATAATGGGCTCCTTTATTTTAGGTTTCAATGCCTTTCTCTTCTCAGGAGGAATTCTAGCCAAAGGCTTTGAGCCAAAAACCTTGAAATGAGAAACATTGGGCTTGTGACCACTCCAAGCCTCAAATAGAGTTTTCTCTTACAATTATTTGTGTGTATATATATTCTAAACATATTCAGAAAAATTTATGGCTTCATCCCATATCTTAGGAGACAAATCCTTAGCCTCCATCATTCATGTTTCCCTCTCTTTCAAATATCTATTCTTGCGCTCTGCAACACCATTTTGCTATGGTGTGTAGGGGACATAATGCTGCATATGAATGCCACTTTCATGAAATAGATGTTGTAAGTTCTTGTTGACATAATCCTTTCCATTATCAGTCCTAATAACCTTGATTTTATTCCCACTCATGTTCTCAACTAAAGGTTTGAACACTTTGAAAGTCTCAAAAACTTCTGATTTTTGCTTGAGAAAATACACACAATAGTACCTTGAGAAATCATCTATGAAAGTCAAGATATACCTTGAATTCCCATAGGAGGGTGTGGGAAGATGAATTATCAGATATAAATGGATCATATCAAGCACTTATGCATCCCTCCTTTCCTTTCCTTTGTCATATTTGAGCTCAACATGTTTCCCCACTATGCAACCCTTACATGTGCCTTTGGAAAACTTGATACTTGGAAGCCCTTCAACCATGTTTTCTTTGCTCAGTGATTGAATATATCTGTAGTTGAGGTGTCTAAAACTCTCATGCCATAGTGTTTTTTTCTCATTGGCATGTGAGAGAAGCGCATTCCCTTGGGAGTAAGGAAGGAAGTGAGAGAACTTATACATTCTCGAATCATGGTAAGCAAAACCTACTGCAACAACTTGGCCTGTAGAAATTTATGAAATCTCCACATAATTTTGAGTAAATGTTACTCTCTTGGTTGAACTTGTTTGTTTCATTTGATAGACAAATCATGCACAAACAACACATTGTTTGAGTACCCATTTTCGAGATCAATCCTTTCAATCCCTTTGGTTGGTATCTCAGAGTAATCACCAATGAGGATGGATGGACCACTATAAGGATGTAGGGCTGAGAAGGAATATTTCATGGAGTCCATGTGCCTTTAGGCACCTGAATCTATGTTGAATGAATAATATCCTAAATATCAAACAACCAAAGCATGGTATCTTTCCTTGTTCTATGATATTGAACCTCCCTCTTTCTTCCTTGCACCTTCTGGCAGGGGGATGCTTTTCTTCTCAAGGAGTTGCGCCATCATCTCAATCTATTTATTAATGCATGCACTCTCTATATTCTAATTTTTGTGACAATAAGTTCATTTTATCTTCTCTTTCTTCTTCTTCTCTTTGTCCTTTCTAGGATTCGAACCCCCATCTGAAGATTTGGGCTTCTCGTATTTCTTCTTCTTATGCTACTTCGAATTCTTGGCTCTCTTCATTCCTTTGGGTTGATTTGAAAAAACTACAACGAGGGATTGATCCTTGGTGGATTTCATGGTACCCATTTGCACCAATTTGTCTTGTTCCTGAGTCAAAGACTCCATGAAGTATGTCGGTGAAGGAATTCTCCAATTTCGAACTACTAGCTTGCCTGAGTGGAACGTGGAGACAAACAATGAATACTCAGGTCCTAGATTTGAAAGAATGGACAGTATAAATTGATCCCTCTTATTCTCAATGCCATGTTGTTTCAGCTGAAGTAACAAGGATTTGAACTTTGTGAATAAATCCTGGATCGTCTCAAAGTGAGTTGGGCTCAATGAGATCAACTCAGTTTCGAGTTGGTGTCCCCTCATCTCATCAGTATTCCCAAATAGAGACTCAAGATTGATCTAGAATTAATTGGGTGTGGTAAAAATGTCTACATGGAATATAAGGTCCCTCTAAATACTGATACAAAGCATCATGAATCCTTCATCTGACTTATTGAAGTACTTCGATTTTTGCACAACAGAGTTGGGCTTAGCCTTAGTCCACATTATTACTATGTAGAGGCCTTTTGACCTCAATTGGATCACCATTTTGGAATTCCATTCAAAATAATTGAATGGAATAAGAAAGATATGACTCTACGTGATTTCGTCTTCCACATTGGGTGACAAAGACACTGGAACTACCTGCAATGCAAACACTCGAATTTTTCTGGAGGAGGCCCTAGATTTCAACTCAGACTCTCTGAATTTGACTTGCAGCTCCAAATATATCTAATACCATGTGAAAATATGATTCTCAACAAGATCTAGGATCTAAGGGAATCCTCACAACTCAAGAAATTCATAAACTATGCATAAAATAGTGAAAAGAGAAAAATTAACACATAGGAATAGTGCTAATATCTTAAGTTTCTATTACTATCCAACATGTAAATATGTCTAGAACATGTTTATAATACAATAGGATAAAAATTTTAGCATTTGGAGGAAAATTGGATGCAGACATGTGGCAGGCTTAGATTGGACCTCAAAACCCCCTAGGTGGACCAATGAGCTCCCAAACCACCTTAAACGGTCAGGAATGGACATCTAGATGTGGATGAAGCATGCTAGGACATAAATGAGGGTAGGATAGGCGTGTTGGAGTGCATGGGTGAGTGGGAGTGGCGCTAGGAAGCAATAAATGGTCCAAAAGATCCAAAAACACCCAAATACCATGCATGGGAACCTTTGGTCAACCAGTTTCCTTGTTTTAAGGAGTGGTAGCACACCAAGGACTGAATGATCATAAATGAGGGCACTTGAGTGCATTAATGATTCCAAAACACCAAAGTACCTTGCTAGACCAACATAACCAAGGGTTGGACCATATGACATAAGTACAAAACAAATGAAAGTGTGTCCTAGGTGTATGTGACCATGGTACTAGGTGGTATGATGCTCTAACTAGGATTTTGAAAGTGTGTCCTACTTTTCATGCTACTAGGCTTGTTATTTCTAAATGGAAAATGACTTCTTTGAGTACATTCTTTGATTCACTAACAAAGGAGAAAGATAAATTGATCCATATGGGTGCTCTTAGATCTTCCAAGGGAAAGGATAATGCTCTCATAGTTCAAGGAAGCAAGGATATCAAGTCCAAAGAGAAGCAAATTGTGAAAGAGAAGAATCCAAAGTCAGACAATGAAGATGATAGTTTGAAGCCTTCTAATGAAGGGTCAATGAAGAAATTCAAGAAGAAAGAAAGTACATCCAAGTGTTCCTATTGTAGCAAGGGATTTCATACTAAGAAGAAATGTTTTAATAAGAACATGGGAATCATGTCTTAGCTTCTTGAGAAGCACAACATCAAATTTCCAGAAGAACCAGAGAAGCCCGTTGATTCCTCAGAAGGCTGCCATAGTGTGCAGTTCCAGGGTGATATCAACTATGCCTTGAGTGCCATAGTTAAATTATTTCCTCACATATCTGATATATATTTCCCTTCTGATATATCAGAATCATAAATATTTGTTTCTTCCTTTGATAATCCACCTATCTATCTTCTAGATTCATCTCCCAATGATTGTTTTTCAATCACTAGATACTGACTTATCTTTAAGAAACTCTTCCTCACTCCATAATTATGATTTATGAGAATATTTGCAGGATTATATGCATGTCATGACACCATTAATACCACCATCCATACCATCTACCATACCTCTGAATACTCCTAATACTATACAAACCCCAAGTTCACTAGTTGATTCCTCATTGGTTTCTTATTCAGTGTTACTTATATCAAATGGTATGAAGTCTTGCCTATTTTTTAATGAATGGTTATATATGAAATTAGTCATAATTGGAATTATAATACACATGTTTGGATATGTTCTAAATAATTATTGTTCATATCTCAACTCCATCCATCATTCATATTTTTACACTCACCAGTTTTCCCCGGTTGCTCATATTTTCCCTAGTCTAGCCCCATATCCTAATGGAGCCATTGAATCCTTTGTCTTTGCTGTTCCATATGATAATATTTATGATATATCATATTTTTTTCAGTCTCATATCATATATGGGAAGGTTATACATCAAATTGGAAGAATAATATGTGATCCACATCCCAATTTTGCAGCTATACAATGAACTGATTGTCTTAATTTTTGTACTCTTTGAGAAGGAGTATGAACATATATAGTTTCCATTTTAGATTTTTTATGCATACCATAGTTTGTTAGCAACAAGAAGCATTCAGATAATTCTCCTACTTCATCATATGATGAGATACAAGGAGTCTCCCCTCTTCCTTCTTGCAGATTCTACACTCTAGCGCATGATCATGGAATTCATGATTTCATCATCAAATTATTTCACTAGAAGTAGTTCATTCATCTCATTAAAGTGAAGATAAATACATATTGAAGACATATTTCAAATTGTGTTTCTCATCCTTTCTTGAGGGAGGATTTTCCCCATGAGGGTTTTCCTCTTTCCTAAGTTTTTCTAGACATGAATAATTGTAAAGTGTGACCATAGCCTTGTTGTTGTCCCCTATATACACCTGTATGCACTATATGCATCTGATGATTTCAAACATTGAACATCATAAATTCAGACTTAAAGGGGGTTGGGAGAATATAATAGACCCACTTAATACTTAGGATAAAAATATTTAATCATTTTTTATTAAATTCCTACCTACTATCCTAGATAGTTGGCATCCACTTGCACCACAGGGTCAACACTTTCCATGTATACCCTAGGAGCACTTTTATCCTGATTCTAGTTTGATCCTGTCCACTTTATTGACTTCCAGAATCAGTAACTGCGCCTTCCTACATGTTATGTCTTTATTATTCGTTATTCCATGTTTTATGTGGATAAGGTAAAGCTAGTCAACTAGGAAACTGTTATCTTTCGTTGCCAACCCATCCTCCATTATTTTCTCTCAATATTCTAGGATTATCATATTTTTCCATCATTCATGACAACTCACTCATGATTTATCTAATTCCTAAGGTCCTTAACTGATTTGGGAAGTGTTTTAGCCACGTATAGGGGTTTATCATATTTGGTAAGTCTGATTTATGAGCTAGCATGAGTTGTCTTCCACCAACTCAATTTTCCTTTATAAGGATGTATTACTATTGTAATAATCAATCCAGTATTTGGTTAATCAATCAAGTCATTGATTCAATAATCAATTATTCATTGGATCACTTCTCTTGAATTCAGTCTCCTTATTCTTCTCTCTATTTTCCTTGTGCATACTTGTTAGAATTATCTTAGTAGAAAGATCTACCTCCTATGCTTCTTCTTTGCATCAAGGCTATTTTTCTAATGGCACCAGAGCTGCAATTTCTACAATAATTCACCTTTGTTTCCCAATTTGGTGTACTTTGAAGCATGTCCACATTAATTTTATCATTTTGTGATTCGTTTTGCTAGGTTATGCAACTCAAATCATTAGAAATTAGTCCCCTTTTGAAAAACTTTTACAACCTTATATTCTTGTAGAGTGAAAATCCACATTAGAAAATTTGTCATCATTGAATATAAGACATTAAAAATTTAATTGTAGAACATTCCATTGGAGAAAAATAACCAAGGTATAAATAAAATATTTAATTTACAATGGAGGGAAAGAAAGGGAAAAT